>JAMAKQ010000046.1:0-224152 GCA_023628475.1 Chaetomiaceae sp. PF1801
GTACACTCGGGGTGCATTGAGCAATGAAGCTAAGGCCCAAAGTGGTTATGTTCACAACTGCACTATCGGCTTCCGTAGTTTCTGTAGGTAGGTGTTCGGACGCGATTGATGTTATCAGTTGCAAATTCAGGGACGCGATATCAACAGTCCAGTATTTTATTTCAGTCTAGGAAGTTGCAAGAATAAATTTTTTCATCTTGCCGTGCTTGTAACTGCTCTTTTTGACGGCTGTGCCCTCTGATCTCGAGGACCATCTCCTGACTGGGCAGGTGCGATGACGTAGCGGTGCACGGGCCATTCAGCGCATTTCTGCAGACGGCTGTCCTCGACAAAGGGACACAAGTGGTGTGTTCACTGCGTTCAACTGTTGATCTCATGATTCCCTGTATGTACGAATGGTGTGCTGAGATGAAAACGGATCATGGATGCTGGTTTGTTTAATCATTGGACATGATCTTGCCGACCATCTCATGGTCTCAAATTGGCCGCTCAAGCGTTTTCAAAGTCAGCCGACTTTGAGAGTGAAAAGAGAGCATCAAAGTTGGCTGTAAGTCAAAAGCCCGAAAGGCGAGGAGGAATTTGAACGAGAAGTCGAGTCCTAAGTTCATCGCTCGCTCTCATGGGGTGCCGCAGCCGAACCGTTTCATCCCCTGCAGAATCAAATTGATGAAAGCCAGGATTGGCACCGCTGGGCAACTCCTCGCCGTGATCCTGCTGTTTCAACAGTCGAGCAATCCATGGGGCCCGTGCTACCTAAGTTACCTACCTGTCAGATTTGTAACATTTGTTCCAGACAGGCGACCGAAATAAAAAAGGGGAAAGAAACACATAAAACTGCCGATGAGATGAGAAGCCGAAGCACTTTCAGACCTTGAGCTTGCCAGGCCAAGGCCACCGTTGCCGGCCCCTTTCTTGAGGCGAAGCACCATCTCGCTCTGGCCCCCTATCCCAGCACCGGAACTGCATCCGAGAATCGCGGCGCTGGGGGTCGTGAATTTGGTTGTGGATCCCCCGTTGCTTCAACAGGGGCAAGGCAACACCTCAGCCTCGCTCATCAGAGTGTCGCACAACATCTCTGGTCGTTCGATGGTCGAGCTGAGATTTGGGAGAAGCATCATTTTCCGTAACTGGCCAAAAACTCCCGCCATGGCCAACCAGGTGAGACGTGAACTGCTCCACCAGCATCTCAAGCCCCCCACTCTGGCACCTCGACGGTCGCGAGCGTGTAATAAATGCCATGCGGGGTGTGTAGGTATGCTCTGAAAGAGGTCTCTGAATGAAAGATGGGACCCCGGGGATGAAGCTTTGCATTTGCAGACATCGACAACATCTAAGCACGGTGCTTCAGACGTCTCGACCATAAAGTCCATGTTACCTAGCCATTGAGCTGCGGTTCAGACCCCTTTTACCTTCTACTTACCTGACGTCTCTAAGATAAGGTGAGGCAACCAACTTCGGAATCTGAGGTGTCGCAACCTGGAAAAGGGAACCTCAGGCAGCCTGGGAAGGTATGTAAGTTGGCTTACAATACGGTACAGTACACCATCCCTCACTCATCCAACTGGTACGGAGTACTTGTACCTGATATTGTAAGGTACGTAGCGCTATCTGCCAAAAAATACTTCGACATCCGCACTTGAAATACCTTTCGGCACGGGGATACGTGGATGCATTGTACAAAGAGCGCATTGCTGGTCTCGAATCGATCCCAAATTCCCCAACAGTCTGTACCTCTGTAAATACGTTACCTACTTACTTCGTAACTAGCGCGTCTTCAACCGCTGAATTGCTGGGATGGAGCCCTGGCCGGGCCAACATCGGCCAAGCGATCCACGAATGCCTCCTGCCTGCCACTTTTCCCTCTCTTGCGCGTCTCCGATTCCTCCTCACCTTTTCTCCTTTTCTGCCTCTCCTGTCTCGCTTCTCCACCCAATCTCTCATAATCGAGCAAAGGGCGCGAGCTTTGATTATTAGCTCCGTGTAGACGCGTGCACCGTGTCTGCGTGGCCGAGTGCTCAGCATTTCTTATTTGCTTCGTACCTTGCGAAGCTAGGACTCCGGGCCGTGCTCAGCTCCGCAATCCCCCTTGCTGGGCTCAAGTCAGGGTGGACTCGGTAAACTTCGTGGATCTCTCCCAGCCTGCTGCTACATTTTCCCGAAAACCCGCTGTTTGCTGCGGACGTTCACCGAACGACAAAAGGTTTGCGCTGCCGACAAACACCACCACTGTTGTGCTTTGATGGCCCTGTTTGGCTAACATACTTTTTGCCCGTTCCCAGGCAGCATCTTCGGATAGCGGCATCGCCCACCTTTCCCATACCCGGACGAGTTCGGCCCCCCCCCGACCTCGAACGCTGCTCCCGACCGCAGCCATGGCTACTCAACAGAGCCCCCCGTTCAAGGTCGACCGATACGTCGTCATCCACGTCGCCACGACTTGCGACGAGCATGGTGTCTACGTGACCAAGGACTCGGCCGAGGTCATTGAGCTTGGTTGGATCCTGCTTGACGCAAATACTCTGGACGAGGTGGGCCGAGCCGAACCCCTGAAAACTCGGAGGGAGCTCCTCAGTTGCTCACCAGCTCGTACCTGCAGCTTCACCGCGAGAGCGTTCTTGTCAAGCCCGTCAACACTCCCATCACTCCTCTCTGCAGTAAGTCTTGGTCCCCGTCGCCGGTGTCTGTCCCGGTCGAGGCCTCCTTAACGGCCAATTGGCTTCAGATGCTCCATGGGGACTCTCGTTGCTAACCACCCTTTCCCTGCCAGCGAGCTTGACCACCCTGACATGGGAACATGTTCGGAACGCCGGCACCTTTAGGGACGCCATCAACCGCTTCGATACCTTCGCCTCCGAGCACCTGACCTCGCAAAACCTCGAGTTTGTCTTCGTCACGCTGGAAGCGTGGGACCTGCGTGTGCAGCTACCCCGCGAGGCTCGCGACAAGTCGGTTGTGCTGCCGCCATACCTGCAGCACTCTCGGGCCTTCGAGCTCCGAACCGAATACCAGAGATGGCAGCAGCACCACCCCGAGTCGCTGCCGTTCGGGCCCTCGTCTTTGGCGAACATCTGTGCCGCTCTCGAGGTGGAGGCCGTCCAGTCCAGCGCCCCGATCAAGCACAACCTCCCCTTCCACCTGCAGGCCCTGGCTCCGGCCTCGCCCCGCCGGGCCATGGAGGAGGCCGTCACGCTCGCCCGCGTTCTCCGCGGCCTGATCCGCAAGTCGCAGCCTCCCCACGAGCATCCCGACGTGCTTACGAGGCCGATGGACGCTCGTGCCGATGTCCGCGCCTTCCTCTCTGAGCGCAGCAAAGTCCTGCACATGTCCGGTCTTCCCCATGACACGACCCAGTCGGAGCTCGAAAGCTGGTTCACCCAGTTTGGCGGCCGTCCCATTGCCTTCTGGACGCTGCGCACACCTGAGCAGCACAAGCCAACCGGCACTGGCTTCGCCGTCTTTTCTTCTCACGAAGAGGTCAGTGGACGCTGTCGCCCATTCCACCGCCCCTCGCTTCCCCGAGGCTCTCAACATGCTGGCCCCCGCAGATCACTGACTGTATGTACTCACCAGGCCGCCGAAAGTCTGTGCATGAATGGACGTGCCTTGAATGAGAAGGCGATCGAGGTGTCCCCATCATCGAGCCGTGTGCTGGACCGGGCTGCCGAGATCCTCACTCCTTTCCCGCCAAGCAAGAACCGGCCTCGGCCCGGCGACTGGACCTGCCCGTCCTGCGGCTTCTCCAACTTCCAGCGCCGCACTGCGTGCTTCCGGTGCTCATTCCCTGCCGTCACTCCTGGGCCTACCGGCGATCTGGGCTACGGCTACGGCTATGCGCCCCCGGCTATGATGCCCCCGCCTCCCCACATGGGTCACCATGGCCACGGTGGTCACGGCCGGATGGGCGGCTCTGGTGTCGTGCCTTTCCGTGCTGGCGACTGGAAGTGCGGTAACGAGGTTTGCGGCTACCACAACTTCGCCAAGAACGTCTGCTGCCTTCGTTGCGGTGCTAGCCGTGCCGGCGCTGCTGTTGTCGCTGATTCCGGCTACCCCTCGCCGATGGATGCCCCTTCCTCGTACGGCATGGGCCAGGGATCCATGGGCGGCAACCCCGGACCCGGCCCCTTCGGCTCCGCCGCTGGTGGCTTTGGCTCTGGCGCCGCATACGGCCAGCACTTCGGCGGTCCCCCGAGCACCTACGCTCTCCCGTCCGGCCTGGGCGGCGGTGCCGCGCCGTACCCGCCCCTGAACACCCACTTCGGCCCTGCTCCGGGATCCCACTCTGCCGGCCCCTTCGACAGCCGGGCCGCTGAGGCGGCCTTCCAGTCGGCAGGCAACGGCCCCGCATCCGCTGGTCCTGGCAACAACTTCTATTCGCAGAACGAGAACGACCCGTTCGCCTTCCTCTCGTCGGGCATCGGTAGCCTCTCGGTCAGCAACCAGGATGCTCGTCAGAACGGCAGCGGCGCGCCCCAGAACAAGTCGCCCGCATAGGTTGCCAGCGAGAAACCTCTGGGTGAAGTGTCAAATGCTAAAATTCCCGTTGCTTAAGCGTTGTCAAAGCTTTGTCTGCGTTGCTTTCTTCTCTGGCAACTTTGGGAACAAGAGCGTTAGACATCTTCTGGGCCTTCTCAATCAACTGCTGCAAGTTTCGTCTGTTTCTTCAACATGGTGCAGGTAATGGGAAGTTTTAGGGAGGTACTGCGGTCGGTTACTTATCGGGATCGGTGTGATGGGCGAGGACGGCGGCGGGGACAGGTCAAAAAGGTACAAAGAGGCCGGAAAGACAAAAAGAACGTGCCATTCTTACAGGGTTCCCCTTCTTGGGGCGGAGATTTCTCGCGAAACCGACAACAATGTACCGGCTCTCTTTATCTCGGCAAGGGGTTACAAAGGGGAAACTGGGGAATCTGTTCTAAACCCTCAATCGCCTGGGCACGCGCGCAACACACACATACAACACAGCAACAAACACACACGCATACGGTTGTTTTCCAGCACTCATCGAGTTCGCAAACAATTGGGGCGGGATCGGGTTGAGTCAGGTATGGGCTTGGGCAGGTTTGGAATTTGGCTGCTGGGTTGGTGGGCACAAGCGGGAAAAAGGAGGCGGGGGAAAGAGGCGTGCATAGCGAGGGAGTGTACAAGGGGTTATATCTCTGGCCTTTTTGGTGCTCGTAAACGGGGTGTGGCTCGGGGGGGCTTATATGCCTTTCCTTGCCCCTGTTTCTGTGTGTTAATCTTGTCCTCTGTCTTTTCTCTCAGAGTTTTTTTTCTGATTTTGTTGTTGTCTCTTTTTCCTCATCTATTTCGTCTACTTAGTATGCTCCAGATTGAGTTCGTTCTATTTCGTTGTTTGTTTTCTCAAGGAAAAAAAAGTTTGTGCTGGAAGGGTTGGGGGCTTGGGGGAGTAAAGCGGAACATTAAGGGGGCGAAGGGGTGTTGGTTTCGGACTGGCTGGCTGGGCAGGCAGGAAGGGGCGGTTGTTTAATTCTTTTTCTCAATTGATGTGTTTACTGTTATCTTTTGCTCAAGGCTTCTTTATCTCTTCGCTTCTGTCTCCGTCGCTTTGAGCTGACCGGAACATATCCTCCTCACACAATGCTCCGTGGACACGGGATCATTACAACTCCGGGGTTGGTTGCCTGCTTTATGCCGGGTCTGACGCTCTTTGAGTCGGCGTGACTAGGGTCGGGACTAGAGTTTGTTGGGCGAAGGAAAGGAGACGGTGGCGGCACTGGTAGGCAACGGTAGATCGCGTTTAGTTCAGGTTTGGGGGCTGCCTTTTCCCTTTCTCTTCGTCTGGGGCTCGATAGCCTCAACAAACTTGGCGTGGCTGGACGTCAATGTAATAATACTGCTATCCACGCGCCTTGCCTACTTGTCTGCTGCCCGCCACGTCTCGTCAAGCTTTATGTTTGTAAGCTTCGGCTCACCTTGATGTACTTGCCAGAGCCTTTAAGGGTGTTAATCACAACACAGTTACCACGCAAGACATGACAGTCAGTCACCAGGATGAGTGTGAGCGGAAGGCCTATGGCATTATTGTTGGGTGAACCTAAGCAGAAATCGAGCAAGTCCTGCGACAGATAATACCTGGCCCATCCTCCTGATATTGGCCTGCTCCCTCGATCAGCAAAGACAATGTGGTAGTAACAACCCCCAAGCGCGGGATCCAAAATCCCTAGACTACCATCCAGCTGTGCCTCAAAAACTGTCCACAGAAACCGCCTACCAAGGACGGAACCAATCCCGCAACTTCTTCGTCTTCTCATCCTCTCCAACATCCTCATCCGCAATGTACTCGGCGAGATTGATCTCGTCGTCCTCCTCCGCCTCAGCAGCCTGCTGAAACGCCTGCTGGGCCCCAGTCTGTCCCTGGCCAACCTGCAGATCGCCCATGAGCGTATTGATGTTGTCATCATCCTCATATTCCTCCTCCTCCTCCTCTGTGTCCATATCGTCGTCCTCTGTCTCATGGCCATCTGCGTCCTCCATATCGCCAACATCTTCCTCCTCAGTCTGGTTTGGGTCGGGCTGTGCCAGGGTGACCACCCCGTCCGTCTCGACTGTATACGCCCCGGGGTTGCTGAGGAAATGGTCCCAATCCACGTCGCCGGACAGGCCATCGAGCCCGGCAGCGGCGGTCTCATCCTCGCCCTCTTCTCCCTGCTGCTGAAACTCCTCTCCCATCAACATGAGCAACTCATCTCCATTCCCCTCCCCATCTTGCACCATCCCTTCCTCATCTCCTCCCTCCATACCCGTATCCTCATCCTCATAACCACCCTCATCCTCATAACCAATGTCATCATCAACCTCATCATCAGAATACTCCAGATCCGCCTGCGCAAGCAACATCTCATCCGTATTCCCCGACAAGATGCTCGTCGCGGGGGTGTACCCGTCCAGGGACAATGTCGGGTCGACGTCGTAGATGGGGATGTTGGGCAGGGGGATGATGTTCTCGTCGTCCTCTGTGTCGTCGTCGTACTCTGTTGAGGCGTCTGTTTCTTCTTCGTTTTGGTTTTGTTCATCTCCTTGTTCGGCGTTGTTGGGGAATTCTGAGGGGTAGGCTTGGAGGTGCGGGTGGGTTGCTTGCAGGTTTGTCGGGTTGTTGGTGTTGATGTAAGGGTCTTCGTCTTCGAGATCATCGTCCTCCTCGGACTCGGACTGCGGCCGGTGGGCGCGGCGGTAGAACTTGATGATGCCCTTGAGCTCGGCCGGCGGAATGGGGTCTAGGACGAGGTCTTCGTCGGGGATGGTGGAGAGGTCGTCTGGATCCGGGGCCGGGGCCGCAGGTTGCTGGCGGTGATGCCGGGCTGGGCGGAGTGGGAGGGTGAAATTTTGGGATGGGGTAGGGGTTGCGGAAGACTCTGTGTCAATGTCCATCGCATCAGCGTCCGGCTCGGGATCGGTGTAGTTGCTCGCGAGGCGCAGTCGTTGGGGCCGGGCAAACTGGTGGAGGTGGTCTTCCATGTCAGCGGCGGAAGGCGGGAGGACCTTGAACTTGGCGTTGAGCCGCTTGGTGCTCATCGCCAGAGAGGTCACCTTGGCCAAACTGGCCCAGGCAATGTCGAGCCTCAGCCTGGCGGCATTGAGCTGCTTCATCTCTTCCATCTCCTCCTTCTCTTCCTCGAGTATCATTGCCTTCTCCTCCTCCGTCAGCGTCTTCCACCTCGCTTTCCGCGCATGCTTGGGCAGCCACATGCCGTCTTCAAACGGCACGTTGCCACACCCGGAGTGAATCAACTCCCGCTTGAGCGGCTTCCACTCCCTAACCGCGGGCGGCAGCTCGTCGTCGCTCATGTACATCTCGTCGAGGCTCGGCACCAGGCTGTTGCCCGTCTCGAAGTCGACGTGCCCGTAGATCATCATCTCGTCGATGCAGCTGTCGAGGTCGAGCTGGCGGCGGGCGGCCTCGAGCGGCACGAACTGGTCCGGTCGCAGCAGGTGGTCGTGCCCGGCGCCCCAGCCCTCAAAGTGCACGACGCCCAGCTGATCGAGGGGCACGCCGTGCTGCGCCGCGGCGTTCTCGTCTGGGAACTGCTCCGGGCCGACGTCGTAGCGGAGTTTGAGGTGGCGGATTTCTTGGATGGTTCGGTATTTCTTGCCCCGGAGCAGGGCCCAGAGCGGGGATAGACTGCGCTGGCCCATCATGAGGCGCATGAGCATGCTCGACTGCGGACCGAAGACAGGGTCGTTGAAGGCGAGGACCAGCTTGACCATGAAGAGCTGGGCGATGTACAGGTCCTCGTTGCTGAAGAAGTCGGGGTTGTTCATCAGGATCATGCGCGCCGCGCTCGTCGAGGCGTCCATGACCAGCCAGAGCTTCTTGAGGGTGAGATGAGCGCCCTCGGGCAGCCGGTGGCCACGCCGCGCCAGACAGGCAATGATGTCGCGGACGCGGATCTCGCGGTTGACGACCATCTGCAGCCAGAGAAGGCCGGGGACCTGGCGGACTTTGCCTTGCTTTTTGTTCAGGTCGTCCTGGCCGTCGAGCCTGGCCTGGCCCGGCTGTGTCCTGCTCATCTCCTGGTCGCTGGGCGTCACGAGGCGGCCCGCGGGATCCGGAATGAACCACCTGAAGTAGACGGGGCTCGAGTAGATGCGGGTGGAGGTGGGTGCCATGTGGTTGCCCCACGCAAAGATGCTGCTGCGCATGTGCTGGTTGATGGTGCGGTGGAAGTCCTTGCTGATGCTGTACAGGGAGACGATGTCGATCGGCCGCAGGTGCTTGCACACCTCGACGATGAGCTCGGTGCAGGTGCACAGCGAGCCGAGCAGGTCGAAGCGCTTCTTCTTCTTGGGCGGCTGACACAGGGCCTGCCACTGGGCGTTGGCCTGCTTGAGCATGTGGATGCGCTGCCGTGCGATCTGGCGGAACTCGGCGAGGAGGAACATGTCGGCGTCCTGCAGGCCCTCTTCGGCGAGGATGCCTTGCCACTGCTCCTCGAACTCGGCCTCTTCTTGCTCGGCTTTCTCGTCGCGGTGCGCTTCCTCCTCGGTCTCGTAGTCTTCCTCGTCGTAGATGCGGCGGACCCTCGTGGTGTTGAGCCTCGCCCGCTTGAATGAGTGTGACGGCGTCCTGTTCATGTGCTGGATGATCTGCTCGACATCAGGCCGGATGCCTCTCGCCTCGATCTGCTCGCGCGTGGCGTTTGCGCGGGCTTGCTGTGCGAGGGCGAGCCGGAGTCGGGCAGCATTCAGGCTGCCGCCGCCACCGTTGCCTTGAGCAGACATGACTCGTACTCGGAGGATTGGTTATCAAGTCGGGAACTGTTTGTGTTGGATTTCGTTGTGGTCTGGAAAGTCGAGTGGTGTGCGAGTTCATCGAAGTGATGGGGCAAGTGGTCGACACATTCCGTGGAGAAGATGCGAGGATGAAGGGTGCGAGAAAAGCTGAGCCATGTGCGCGCAGGAATTTCGTAGCCATCGGCTTGAGCATTGATGTGCTGTTGATATTGTGGGCTGGTCTCCTATTGTGAATCAACAACAATAGGTGCAACAATGCGAAACTGACAAAGAACAATAGTACCTGACTTATTCACCCACCACTGACAATAACTTCGGATGAAATCACAAATCAGTCAGTCAGTCACACGCCATTCCACTTTGCCTGCCTTCAATTTCCAAGACCCGTGGGATTGTTCTGCAAAGCTGGTGACTGAGTCCGCACGAGCCTGTCTCATTGCAGAGAGCCATATGGGGCAAGTAAAAGAAAACTGCAAAGCTTACACAACCAAAATAATCCTACCCCCAACTCCCTTATCAATGAATCCTCCATTGGCCACGGCAGTTCCTCGGTGGCCTCTCTCAAACCTCCTCAATTCTTGCTCTTGCGCTCCCTATCTCCGTCTGGTCTGCTCGGCCCACGCCCTTCTGGTCGTCACGTATGAAAGTTTGGGCTTGTCGGATAGCTCATCGTCACTCAGCTCGTCTGTTGACTTCCGTGTCGGGGCTGTCTTCGGTGCCTCGGTCCGCTTCTCAGCCGACTCCTCGGTAGGCTTAGATTCGTTGCTCACTGCCGATGGCCCTGGAACGGCCCCTGACCCAGAAGCTGGCTCCGAGGAAGCGGGGCTTGAACGGACTGGCGACGCCGAGCCGCCATGCAACTGTACCTTGGTAAATGCCCTGACTGCCTGCAGCAATGCCGAATTCGTACCATCCCCCTTCTAATTGGACGCGTCCATCTCGTTCATTGGCATCTCGATGTCGTCTTGGTCCACGATGGCGCTCGCAACCTTCCAGATCTGGAGGAGGTTGTCCTCGGCCGCGCTGCACACGAGCCAGGGGTCATTGAGGTTCCAGCTGAAGTCAGCCAGGTGGTTAGTGTGCCCGCCGTGCATGAAGAGCAGCTCCGGAGGGCCGTCCTCCTGGTCCTCGGGCGTCTGCTCCTCGCCCACACGGCTGAGATCCCAAAAGAGCAGCCGCCTGTCGTAGCCGCCGCTGCCCAGGATGCTCGTCTCGGTCGGATGCCATGCCAGCGACGTGACGGCGTCGTTGTGGCCCTCGAGGGTGTGGATCTTCTGGTTGAGCCGCCGCAGATCCCAGATACCGATCGTCTTGTCAGCCGACGCAGTGGCAATGAGGAACTCGGTCCGCGGGTTGAACGACAGCGCGTTGATCGCATCGCTGTGACCGTCGCGGCCAACAGCGGCAGCCCGCGTGGTATCGGGGCGCCGCACATCGATGATCTGAAGGGTCAAATCATCCGACACAGTCCCGATCCAGTGCTTAACCAGGGGATGGTACTGCACGTCGTTCACAATGTGGCTGTGGTGCGTGTATCGGCGCGCCGGCTTGAGCGTCTTGCCTTGAACCGTCTTCAAGTCCCTGTTCGCAGTCAGATGCAACTCTCCTCCACACTCGCAACCGGATGACATACCAGAGCAGCACCGTCTTGTCCTCACTACCCGACGCGAGACAGCCCTCCTCGTGCGGGTTCCAGGCCAACCCAAAGCCCTCCTCCTTGTGGCCGACGAGTTCGATCTGCGGATTCGGCGTGCCCGTGGGCATCAGACTGTGCTTGGTACGGTCAAAGATCAAGACCTTGCCGTCGACAGCGAGGGTGGCGATGATGTCGGGATTCTGGGGCTGGTACCGCGCCTTGTTGACCTCGCCCGGATGGTCGATCTTCTGGGTGATTTTGAAGTTGATGGAGGGAACCTCCCCCGAGGCCGCCTTGCCGCCATAGCCACCAATCTCGCCGCGGTCCTCGTCGTAGTTGTGAGGGCTGGGCTCGCCTGGCTTCGGGATCTCAACTTCGGCAATTTGCAGATAGTTGGGCTTCCCCTCTGCGGTGTGAGTTCCGATGAGCAGCCTGTGGATTGAGCAATTCCGCTCGTTCACGTCCTTGACATCAGGAAACCACTGAGTCGTGAGCGTCGGCCACTCCAACGCGGTGCTTGCAAAAGATGTTAGATGACGATGATTTGACGCAACATACTCGGAATCCTACCTCAGCATCATGTCGTAGAGAAACGGGCTGTTCTTCTTCCATGTCTTGTATTCTGTAAAACATTAGCAAGCTGGCCAGAAAAAATCGTTGAGGATTGAGACTCACCCTCGTTGATGAGCCTCTGCTCCATGTCGGCATCGTCCTGGTCGTCCATGTTGTTGACTGCTTAGGATTAGAATCTGATACTTCGCAAAATGAAGACCGGGAGGAAGAGGGAGCATACTGTCGACGTCGTCGACAACGTCGGCGGGAGCCATCGTGGATAGAAGAAAATTCCGGGATTGAGATTGAAAGATTTTTGATTAGGAAGCTTTTGCTGGTCAAGCTATGCTTTTATAGCTGAGGCTTTGAAACCTGTCAAATACGTCAATGAATTGATGATGGTGCGGCGTTGACCTCAGAATGTCCGAGGCTGTTTGTGCGTGGGAGGAGCCGGACGCGATCAATGCACGAGACGCGACAGACCTTAATTGACCTTTTGCCTGCCCGCGCTTCAGATACGCTAAACTAAAATAGGTTTAGCCCGCAAGCCCAGTCAGCAAGGCTGATAAGGTGGGGCTTGGCTGCGGTGGGCTCTGTGGTGGCGTTCACTTGGTGACGGTGGAGCCATGAACGTGGGGCTTCGGCCACTCAGTCACCGTCCTCAGCTTCAGGCGAAGAAGCGAAACAGCAAAGACAGCACCTTCAACGTCGCCCCGACATCCCCTCCCGTTGTCTGCCGGCCTCGTCGCCGTAACTCTCCTCTATTTTCTTCTATAACAACAGATAACCCAGCGGTGCTGCTCAAGATTTGCTGGCCTTGAAGCATTTGTCTTTCTGTTCTTGTCTCTTTCGCTGCTGCTTTGCGCTCTTCCAGTTCTCGAAAGCCCGGCCATTTTTATTCAGTGCCGGCATCTCGACATTGGTGCTCGCTTGAGCCTTCATTGTCGCTTTCAATATCGCTGCGGCCAACAGTCGAGGCGAGATAACTGGGCGGTGTCTGCATCGACGAATCGAACCCCTCGAACCTACACAACAACTTGGATCGGAGTAGCGCCATCTCGCGCGCCTCGTTGCCAATATGGGGTATGTTTCTGGCGACGATCCCAGCGTAATGCGAACCAGACTGCTGACTTGCCGCACAGTGTCCCCAAGTTCTTCAGGTGGCTCTCGGAGCGCTACCCGGCCATCTCACAGCTCATCGCCGAGAACCGGATTCCCGAGTTCGACTGCCTCTACGTGCGCGCGCCTCCCAACATCGCAGAAGCGCTCCCGGCTTCCCTCTTCCGCAACTTGCTGACCGACCCTCGCAGTTGGACATGAATGGTATCATCCACAACTGCACCCACAAGGACTCGGACGATGTGCACTTCCGTCTCACCGAGGAGGAGATGTTCATCGCCATCTTCAACTACATCGAACATCTGTTTGGCAAGATCAAACCCAAGAAGCTGTTCTTCATGGCTATCGACGGTGTTGCGCCGCGCGCCAAGATGAATCAACAGCGCGCCCGTCGTTTCCGCACTGCGTTGGATGCCGAGAAGGCCCGCGAGAAGGCTATCAAGGAGGGCAAGGAGCTCCCTAAGGAGGAGCCCTTTGACAGCAATTGCATTACGCCCGGTATGCTGCTTCGCACGCTCCATCGTTGTCTTCACTTGCTAATTGGGATGTTACAGGAACCGAGTTCATGGCCAAGCTGTCGCGGCAGCTCAAGTACTTCATCAACAAGAAGGTGTCCGAGGACAGGGATTGGCAACAGCCCGAGATTGTGCTCTCTGGCCACGAGGTCCCCGGCGAGGGCGAGCACAAGATCATGGAGTACATCCGCAACGCCCGCGCCCAGCCCGACTACAGCCCCAACGTCCGGCACTGCTTGTACGGTCTGGATGCCGACCTCATCATGCTGGGGTTGCTGAGTCACGACCCACACTTCTGCCTTCTCCGCGAGGAGGTGACATTTGGCCGGCAATCAAAGCACAAGTCCAAGGAGTTGGAGCATCAAAACTTCTATCTGATGCATCTCTGCATTGTCCGGGAATACTTGGAGCTCGAGTTCCAGGAGCTCAAGGCTCCGGGCGCAATGTCCTTCCCATTTGATATGGAACGGGTCATTGATGACTTCATCCTCATGGCCTTCTTTGTCGGCAACGACTTCCTTCCGAACCTTCCTCACCTCCACATCAACGAGGGCGCTCTGGCTACCATGTTCAGGATATACAAGGTGGTGTTGCCGAAATGCGACGGCTACATCAACGAGAACGGCAAGGTCAACCTACAAAGGCTTGGCCTCCTCCTGGAAGAGCTCGGAAAAGAGGAGTACCGCTTCTTCGAGCACGAGAATGAGGATGCCAGCTGGCTGCGAGGCAAGCGGATGCTCGAGAACGACGAGGTCGAGAAGGTCAGAGCAAAGGCCAAGGGCAAGATGATCGTGAGCTCGGAGCAGAAGGCTCTGTGGAAGCAGAAGATCCGCAAGTTCCTCACCAACCGCACCTCACAGTCCCTGGACCTTGGTGCCGACCTCAAGGCCGCGGACCGCAAATTCGTCCAGGATCTCGCCGAGGCTGCCCACCTGGAGTGGGCCACAAAACCGGACGACGAGGGCCACCGCCATTTGATCCTCTCATTCCCCGCTAGAGACGAGGAGGATGAGGACGATGAAGAGGCCCAGTCGGCGGTGCTGCGCATCGTCAAGCGATACGACAATGCCCAAGTGCTCGACCTCACTTCGGCAGACGCCCAGGCTGCAATGGAGGCCAAGTATAAGCAGAAGTTCCAGGAATGGAAGGATGACTACTACTTCCAGAAGTTCGAGGACTGGACTCCGGAGAACAAGGAGGAGGAGCTTCGGAAGCTGACCGAGAACTATGTCCAGGGTCTCCAGTGGGTGCTTTACTACTACTACCGTGGTATCGCCTCGTGGCCCTGGTTCTATGGTTACCACTACTCGCCCATGATTTCGGACGTCATGAAAGGGCTGAACGCCGATCTCAACTTCAAGCTCGGCCAGCCGTTCAAGCCCAACGAGCAGCTCATGGGCGTCTTGCCGGATCGCAGCAAAAAGATCGTCCCCACCGTGTACTGGGACCTCATGACGAACCCCGACTCCCCCATCATCGACTTCTATCCCAGAGACTTTGAGCTGGACATGAACGGCAAGAAGATGGACTGGGAAGCCGTCGTCAAGATCCCCTTTATCGACGAGAAGCGGCTCCTGGCTGCCATGGCGCCCAAGGACGCCCTGCTCTCCGAGGAGGAAAAGGCGCGTAACGACTTTGGGGTTCCTCTGAAGTTCACCTACTCGGAGGATGTCGACTTCGTCTATCCCTCCTCGCTGGAAGGCATCTTCCCTCCCCTCGCCCACTGCCATTGCGTCGAGAACATCTTCGATCTCCCTCCTGTGGAGGGCCTGGAATATCGAGCCGGCCTTACCGAGGGTGCACTGCTTAACATCGAAGCTCTGGCTGGCTTTCCCACTCTGGCGACACTGCCGTATGTCGCGAATCTGGGCTTCCACGGTGTTAACGTCTTCCAGCAGGACAGCCGCAACGAGAGCATGGTCGTCACCCTCTTGGGAACCGAGATGCGGACCAAGGTGGAGGCCGCAAAGGTCAAGCTTGGCCAGCGCTGCTTCGTCGGCTACCCGTTCCTGCAGGAGGCCAAGATTGTCAAAGTCTCGGACGAGCTCTTCGATTACACTCTGGCTGAGGACGGAAGCGGGCAGGTGGTCGTCAGGAACCATTCGCCCCGCGAAATTGAGGACTGGACCAAGAAAGCAGACAGGATTGAGAACTTCTACAGCAAGCGGCTCGGCATCGTGATCGGTACTGTCGAGTCGCTGGTTTCGGTTCACATGCTCAAGGGTCTCATCAAAACGGACGAGGGAGCGACAATCAAGGAGTACGGCGAGATCCCTGGCATGGAAACCGAGTATGCCTCGCAGATTATTGTGGACGAGGTTGTCAACGAAGACGAGCGCTTCATTGAGAAGGCCGCTCTGCCGATCGAGGAGGAATTTCCCCTCAAGTCGATCGGCTTCTTCGTCGGCGACTACAACTATGGTCAGCCTCTCGAAGTCGGCGGCTACTCGGGCGGCAAGCTTACCATCTGGCTTGCCGTCATGGAGAAGCGCGAGCCAGAGTTCGCCAAAAAGATCATCCATGATGCCCAGAGGGGCATGCACTACCTGCCCTCGTACATGGTCGCTAAACAGCTGGACCTGCATCCACTCACGCTCAGCAAGATCACGTCGTCGTACTTCATCCGTACCGTCGGCGATCTTCGGGTCAACCTCGGGCTCAACCTCAAGTTTGAGGCGAGGAAGCAGAAGGTTCTGGGCTATTCTCGCAAGTCCGAGACTGGCTGGGAGTTCAGCCCTGCTGCCGTCCACCTGATTGTCGAGTACATGACGCGGTTCCCCGACTTCTTTGCTGGAGTCAAGCGGAACCCTTCTGGTGCTGAGCTCAACGAGACCGACCTCTGGTCTGACCCCGCCGTTGCGTCCACCAGGGTCAAGGAGATTGGCGCCTGGCTGAAAAGCCTCAAGACCAGTTCCATGGAGCGGGTGCCCCTCGACGCCGAGCAGCTCGACTCGGAGGTCGTTATACGGCTCGCCACCGAAGCAGACAGGCTTCAGCTCAGCGCAATCCCCGCCAACCCTAAGAGGATGAACGGCGTGCCACGCAACGCCGTCATGAGGCCCGAAGACGCAGAGCACCGTCTGGGCAACCAGAACTTCGCCCTCGGCGACCGCGTCGTCTATGTCGCCCGCACGGGCAAGGTGCCCATCGCCTTCCGCGGCACGGTCGTCGGCATCAGCCGCACCCCCACCGCCAAGCTGCTCGACGTCGTCTTCGACGTCACATTCATGAGCGGCACAACGCTCGGCGACCGCTGCCCGCCCTTCCGCGGCCAGACGGTCCCCTCGACCTCGATCCTCAACCTCACCAACCACCAGGTCGTCGCCGGCTCCAAGGCCCAGGTCGCTCGCCAGCCCATCAGCCCGTCCGTCACCACCCTCACGGCCCACGGCGGCTACCACATGAATGGCAAGCGCTACCAGGACGCGTCCGCCCCGCCGCCTCTGCAGGGCAGCTGGCGCGGCGCGCTGAACGGTGGGAACCGTGGTGGAGGTCGGGGCGGTAACGCGCCCCAGCGGGGCCCGATTCACGGGAACTTGCCGTACCGTCCTCACTCGCAGCATCCGCAACAGCAACAGCAGGATGGCATCTACAGCCCTGCTCCCGTGCACGTCCGCGGTCGCGGCGGAGGACAGTTCAGAGGAGGCCGTGGCGGTAATGCTCCGTTCCGTGGCCGCGGTGGGTTTGCCGGTGCTGATGGGAATGGCGTTCCGCATCCGGCGTCGGCTCCGCCTGTCTACGGCGCCGTGCCGCCTCCGGCAATCCTGGATGCGCCGGCTAGGGGTGGGCGCGGTGGACGTGGTCGCGGTGGTAATGGTGGTGGTGGCAGGGGAAGGGGAGATGGGCAGGGGTTTAGGGGGAGGGGTGGTGGACGTGGTGGTGCGCAGGGACAGCCGCGGCAGCAGCAGCAGCAGCAGGCGGCGGCGGCTTCGCAGGGTTAGGGGCCTTGGTTTCCGTACGTGTAAGATCCATGGATGAGTTTGGGGTATAGTTTGGTGGGGTGTTGATCAGATATGCCTGCTGATAGGACAGGGGAGATAAGTGGGATAGAGTGTCGCATATATGACTTGCATGCTTAGGATGGATTTGGGGTGACTGAGACCTTGCCATGGACTGGCGGATGAGAAGATAAAAAGGCAGTAGGAGGAAGACTCTGTACTTGATCTATAGACTCGGCCAGAAAAGGAGCAGGCAAACCCATGATACCCCAGCAGCTGTGTCCGTATCGCCCGGCCGGTTTCTGGATGTCGCACGTGGGATGATGTGTCGTTCAGGGAGACACCAAGCAGGAAGACACCCCGAGGAAATTCATGCAACTCCAACCTCTTTTAAAAGCTCGAAACTGACTCGTCTATACCCCCGCCTTCTTCGCCTCCTCCTTCTTCTTGATCGCAGGCAGCTTGAACTTCTTGCTCAGGTTATTCTTCAGCGTCTTCCACTTCCAATAGTCGGCGTCCTGGTTCCACGTCAGGAAGCCCACCCACGGCTGCACGTTGTAGTGCAGCCTCAGCACCACGTCCTCCTGCTCGGCCACCTTGCTCGACGGGTGCGTGATCTGGTACTTGGGGCGCTGATTCTTGATGGAGAGTTTGCCGCTGTGCGCAACAAGTCAGTCAACCTCCAACAGAAAGCACCTTATCGAAGGGGTTGGTGAAGGAAACGTACCGGCTGGGATCAATGCTCTTGCCCTGCGCGCTGCGCTTCAGCTTCTTCATGGCCACGGGCCCCAGGTTGGCCAGGTGGTCGGCGCTCGGCGCCGTGATGATGCTGTCCCAGATGACGGCCTGGTTGGTCACGTTCTGGCCGGACCCGGAGGAGCCGCCCGCCGACGGCCACTCGGCCGTCACGTAGACGAAGAGCTGCTTCGTGTTCCAGGTGAAGAGCGAGGACAGGTCGGCGTCGAGCGAGAACTTGATTATGGCGTATTCTTCCTTCTTGGAGGAGTAGTAGTGCGGACGGCCGCGGACGCTGGAGGGGTGGTGTTAGTTTTTGGTTGCAGATGGAGGGGGAGAGCAGGGAGGAGGGTGGGACGTACACTTGGACATTGGTGGGTTTGAGAACGCCCACGCTTGGGGTGCGTGGAGCGAGGAGGTCCGAGGCGGCGATAAAGGCGGCGACCACGAAAGCCACTGTGGTGAAGAAGCCAAAGGTGTTTTGGAGGCGGACGACGGAAGAGTACATGGTGGGCGGTTGGTCGGGGGCTGTTGCGCCCTTGCTCCTCGAGAGAGGTCTGAAATTGAAATTGACTCCCGATTTGGAGGAGAAGTCACCGGCGTCACCTGGACGTTGTCATCGGCCGGGAATCGCGAGAGGGAGTCGTCAACGAGTTCGCGACTGCTTCGATCCAGACAGCTTCCAACTGATGCACGTTGGCGATTGCGATAAGGCCAGATCGTTGCTGTATGCAGTAATCGAGTTGCCAGGCTTGGCGATACCGGTTAGGTACTAAAGCTACGGTATTGTACAACGCCAGTCAAGTTCTGTTCCTCGTAGTAATTGGGTTAGGGTTGTCTCGGTAGTTGCTCCTTTAACGTTACCGCTAGCCCCACTGTGATGTAAGTTGTCCCAGAACCAGTTCCTGTTGCACTCGAACAGTTGTGATCGACAGCAAACCTCTGAGCTTTTGTCGCCGTTCATCAGCCCGGCTGCCTGACCGTTCCAGCCGCACGATGCGAATATCTTAGCAGCCGCCAACATGGGTGCTAGCGACTCGAAGCTCGTCTTCAAAAAGGGCATCTTTCGCCTGTCCGAGGAGCGACACATTCCCTCGAGCGACGCCTATTGGGCCTCGGTCAGTCACTCGTTGACTGCTCGTTGAGCGCTGGGTTGAACCCATCAAGATCTGTTTGCTAACATGCAGCCGTAGTTCTGGGAACTCCCCGAGTCTGCCGAAGACATCTTTAGCCTCTTCGCCCCGGCCGACGTGCGCCGCACCCGCGACAATGCCCTCGAGAACCTTGAGAGCCTGATTCTGGCCGTCACGGCGCGCCTGTTCATGCTCCGCCACCACCCCTCGTTTCCCGATCCCGATTTGGCGCCCGATCGAGAAGCCCTAAACTGCATCCGCGTTCTGACCCGAGTCCTCCCATTCATCTACGAGCAAGAGTCATTGCAGCAATGGGAGGATGAGTTGTTCTGGGCCCCCCGGCGCAAGCGGACGAGGAACTCGTCGATTGCCAACGAGGTGCTCTTTGATGGTGGACAAGATGCGCCGGCCAAATCCCCTGCAGACGAGTTCGAGGACGCCAAGCCGCTCGCCGAAGAGCTCATCGATACCCTGCTCGACCTCCTCTTCTTCTCCGATCTTACCGTCCCCAGGGCACCACATGGCAAGCCCAAGGTCACCTACGCCATCTGGCAGAGCGGCGTGGGATGCAACACGTCGATCCCAACCACAAAGGACCATGAGAGCAACCGCTGCGAGATTCTGCGCCTGCTCCTGACGCTGGCGAGTCACAGCATGTACCTGTCTCCCAGCGTTTTACCGCAGCAGGGCACCAAGGCCCTCACATACATATGCTCCTGCTCAGACAAGCAAGTGGTTCTCTCCGTCCTGTGTTCGCTGCTGAACACTGTAAGTTGTATCCGTTTATGTCGAGACCTGTGCTTCTCTGACCCGCGGCAGACCCTCAAATATAACCCAGCCAGTTGGCGGGTGCCGTACAATGCCCTTGTCTTCAAGGACCAAAAGGAGATTCTTGTCACGTACGCGCTGCAGTTCCTCCTGGCGACGCTACTCTACCCCATCCCTGAACAAAACGGCAACGTGACGCCCAAGAACTACTATCGCCACTTCCTCGGCCGCCTCCACCGGCCCCAGGACTTCCAGTTCGTAGTGGACGGAATGACGCGGATACTCAATCAGCCGCTGCAGGCCAACTCCTCCTACATCCCGGGAGCCCAGGGCTCTGTCCGGTTCGCTCCCGAAATCATAATGCTCTTCTGGGAGATCACACAGTGCAACAAGCGGTTCCGATCCTTCATCATCGACACCGAGAGGGCATACGACTTCGTCATTCTGATTCTGTTCTATGCACTCGAGTACAAGACGGATGCATCCAAGCAGGGCGTCGTCAGGATGTGCGCATTCTTGCTGCAGACCCTCAGCGTGGAGAAAAACTTTGGCGTCAACCTGAACAAGTCGTTCGAGGCGCAGGATACCCTGCCTCCCGCTATTCGGATTGCCGGGTTTAGGGGGACGTATGGAGACTTTCTCATTCAGGCGAGTACACTCAGCTACCTGTGACTACAACGTGGCTGACTGAGCTTTTAGTCCATCTACGCGCTCATTACGGCCAGTCAGGGCAGGCTCACGGCCATCTACCCAGCGCTCCTGGCCGTCATCAACAATATTGCCGCATATCTGGAAGGCCTGAGCGCACCCACTTGTTCCAAGATCATGCAGCTGTTCAATTCCATGTCGTCGCCGTCTTTCCTCCTGGCCAACGAGACCAACCACAATCTCCTGCGGTCATTGTTGGAGGCCGTCAATGCCATTGTCGAGCATCAGTACAGCAGTGAGTGGACAGGCAAACCAACATGCTCAGGGAGTATTAAACTAACTCCTCTGCAGAAAACCCCCAGTTCATCTTCGCCATACTGCGAAACCGAAAGAGATTTGAGGCGTTACGCTCCCTGACACTGGAAAGCGGCCAGGCGGAGATAGAGCGACGCAACCGGCGGAGGAAAGATAGCAGTGCCTCCCACGACCCGTTAGAACCCAACTCAACTAGGAGTTCAGTTGAGAGCATCAGGAGCCCAACGGCGCCGCTTTCGCGAGCCCCAACGCTCGGGGACGTCCCGGAGGAAGACAATACCTTCGCCATCGGGGACGACGAAGATGACAGCGACGACGAAGCACGGCCGACGCCGGCCGCGTCCAGTCCCAGCGATAACCCCTCGGCAGCGTCATCTGTGGCGTCCGCGGCAGACGATGACGTGCCGAGACAGCTGCAGGGCATGTCAGAGAAGGCGAGAGGCAAAATGCCGGCCGGCGCGGCCCACTTCTCCCGACAGAACAGCACCACCAGCCTTTCCACCCCCCCTGCTGCCGGCGGCCACGGCCAGTCGCACTCGGGGCTGTTTGAGCCCTCGGCCCAGTGGATGGACACCTGGCTGCCGGAGCTGCCGCTGCACACGATCCTGACCGTGCTCCAGCAGCTGCTAGTCGTCGTCCCGCGCCAGGCGCTCGCGTCCGACACAGCGTCGCAGGCGACTTTGGGCAAGATTCGCGACGTGCAGCTCGTGGGCGTCGAGCCGTCGCCGGTAAGGGTGCATTCGTTTGAGTGGTCGCCTTTGGCATTAGGATGGTATGAGTCGCTGCTTTGGGGGTTTGTGTTTGCCAGCGAGATGCAGGTGTCGAAGGGGACGGTGGGCGTGTGGAATACGACACATATCAAGCTGTTCCGTGTGCAGGAGACGGCACCGCAGGGCCCGACGCTGACCTCGCCGAGGGGGGCTGTGGATGCCGTGGGTAGTAATATTGTGTCGCGCATCGGGGCGATTAATTTGCGTGCTGTTGGGGCTCCGGGGGTATCTGGGAATGGGAACGGGAATGGGAATGGCACAGGGCAGACGCCTGCTCGGGGTGTTTAGGACTTCCCCCTAGAGAGAATGTTGGAGGCAGGTATTCGCCGGTTGGCATGAACGTTGTCGCTGATGCGGGACATAGCGTCGTGGACCCAGGGATCATGGCAACAACGGAGAAAATGGCGGGCGTTGGATGGAGGTTGTGTGGCCACGGCATGCGGCTTAGGGGTGACGGGTGCTGATACCTGCTTGTTTGGATGACCAGATTTTATCCAGTATCGTTACTTCGCATAGCGCACAAGTGTTTTCGCCGAGCAACCGACAGCGACAGAATAGTTTTCCCGTCTGGGCTGTGGCCCTCAGCGTCTCGGCTCTCCATCCTCACTATTTACTTACCCTTCCTACTGACCCAACACTACAGCATCCTCCAAACCTTTTCCGCATACCATTGTAGATCCGGGATACTGGCTTCCATCTCCTGCTCTTCCGGACCGAGAAGATCCCTCAAGAAAATAAGCCGAACGCTAAGTCGTAACGGACCCCCCTTCACCTCATACGACGCCGGTTCCGTCTTCTCATTCCGTCTAACCTCAATCTCCTGCCGCAACACCGGCCGGGGCGTCGCGGCCAGCCTAGTCATCGTCGCCCCCGGTCTCACAGCCGACTCCTCCTCCTCCCACTTCTCAATCACAACTAACCCCCGCCTGTGATCAAACTTTGCGAGCAGCACCATCTTCACCAGATGCCCCGACCTATCAAACCACCATCTCACATCCCCCCGCAGCTGCGGTATAGTCTTGGTATCCCCCGACAAGACAACCAGCGTCGGCCACGCCCCACGCCCGTCGCGCTCGGGGTGCGGACCCCCCGTCGAATCGCCCTCGGCCGTCTCCCGCCCGGCATAGGCGTCTTCGAGCGAGGGCCGGGTGGCGTGGCCCATGGACGACCAGTGGTGTAGTACGTTTACCCCTCGCTTGAACAAAGGGGAGAAGAGAAACGTTTGGTAGAGGTCGATCTGGAGGCGTTCGTGGAGGGGTGTCATGAGGGTGATGAAGAGGGTGTGTGTGTGGCTGTCGTAGTGGAATAACTCGCGGCGGTGGGCACGGCAGGTTTCTTTTGTGTGATGGAGGGCGGCGAAGGTTTTGGGGGGGACATCTGAGGTAGGTGGTTAGGGAGTTGTTGTTATAAGGGCAGACGGGGTTGGAGGAGGCTGGGTACCTGTGACGGTGAGGAAGTCTCCTGGGACTTCGTCGAGTAAGCGAAAGATGGCTTTGATGTTCTTGAATTGGATCGACGGGGTCTTGTCGCCGGTCTCGTCTGATGTCCATTTCACTGATTTCAACAAGGTCGACATTTTTGGCGATGTTGTGGAAGTCAACACGAACTTGGGATCATTTAGAGACAGAGGTAGTGCCAACAAAAGAGGAGGGAACACACAAGGAGGAGGTGGAAGTTGAAGACAATAGGGGTGAGAAACAGTCCCGCAAATCTCAGGCTGCCATTCACCTCAAACAGACAATGTCTGCAAGCTCACACTTCTTCATTACTCATGTGTCGTGAGAGAGCCGCGTGCTCGTCCATGATTACAAGTCCAAGCTCCAGGGCGCTATGATAGACTATAACCCTTCCCCTGACACAGTGAACATACATCATCATGATAGATTCTTGTGCAGCCAGCTGTTTGGCGAGCTCCTCCGCCCCTTCTCATACAACCACTTGCTGTTCAGGCTCACGCTGGACCGCTTCCCTCCTGCCGGCGTCGGCGTCGCCGGTCCCTCACTGAAATGGCTCGAAGCCGTGCTCGCGTTGAGCGGGCTGGTCGAGCCGAACGATGGCCTCCGCGCCCCGTTCATGCCTCCTCCTACCGCCTTCTGCAGCAGGGGGCTGACCGTCGAGGGCGAGTATTGTGGCTGGGCGTTGAGCTTCGCGGGCGACGTGTTGAACCTGGGCGACGAGTACTGCCCGGAGCCGGGGCTGGCGATGTTGGAGATGGGCGAGCTGGCATAGCTCTTGCTGGCGGGGGATCCAGCCAGCGATGGGGTCCTCGAGTACCGTGGCGGGGTGCTGTACACCGAGTCTGGCGTGGCCGGCCGCGAGCTAGGTGGCAGGCCAAGCAGCTTGCGCTGGGCGGGTGTGAGGGGGATATCGGAGAGGTCGTCCTTGGGCCGGAGGAGCGGCAGCAGCGCGAAGACAATGTTAATCAACGGGACGAGGACGGATGTGGCGTATATCCAGCTGCTGTACTGTTTCAAGTCGGGGCTGATTCTGGGCGGTGGTCAGCGAGGTCTTGTGGGTAAGTAAGAGTTAATGGAAGGACGCACGCCCAAGACGGTACAAATGGCAGCACCACTTGTTGCAACAGCCCGAGACCGACGAGCGCCGCAGCATTGTACACTATTTGCCTGATGTTCTTCTCCGAGAAGGTGTTTTGGCTTTGCCGCCGCGTAATCTCAGCCAGGCGGGGATGTTTCCAGTTGCCGGGGCTGTCTGTGACCGGAGGGGCGGTGGTCTGCTTGACAGGCGTCGCCTGGACCGGCGTCAGGGCAGAAGACGACATGGCGCTGTCTCACGGAGTGGCTTATCCTCGCCGTAGTTTGACAGAGTCGAAACTCTGCGGATGGTAGCGGCGGTCGACGAGCGTAGCAACGGCCGCGATGCGATGAGGCGGCGCGATGCACAGTCCAGGCTCGAAAACTACGCTGGTCGAGAATGGGTGTGATCCAGTAATCCCTGCTGTATAATGCGGTTAGTAAAATCGGATGGCCGAGGCCGCTTGAAAGCGACGTCTCGCTGGTCGTCTGGCCTGGGTTGTGGTTGTTTTGGCGACGAAATGGTCGCTTGCCGCAATTGGGCGCGAAGTCAACATTGGCAATTCTCAATCGACGGCGGCTTGCAGGGGCTGTGGCCAGCTGTCCAGCACCTGCCCGGATCCCTGCCTGCAGCTCAGGGTCCCCACTTCAGGTCAGGGTCGCAAGCTCCCCACTTCAGAGCTCCCCGCCATCATTCCGGCATCCACGCCGGTCCGATGCAGGAAGGAGGCGGGCCCAGGGCTGTTGAGCATGCCGCGGAGCATGGAATCCGAATGCATCCACTGGAAGATCGGTCAATGTTTAGGAAGGTGCAATAAATAACGTAGTTATACCAGGTACTCTGTTAGGGAGCTCTGCCCTCTCTCCTTGGACAACCCATCACGTGATGCTTATGATGCTCGTTTCATCATTGTTATCGCGATCCTCGTGCAACCACTCCTTCCTTCCGAAGCTTCGATTTCTTTCCACCCTCCTTTGTTGCTGAGCCCTCTGTCTTGAGTCCCCTCGCAGCCTTACTTCGACAATGGGCCTCCTCGACACGCTGCTGCTCCGTCTCGACGAGAGCGTGACGGGGCTCTTCGGACAATGGAACCTCTGGACGAGCGTGATCGTCACCGTCTTCGCCGGCTTCTTGACATACCAGATTGCGGCGCGGCAAGATCCGAACATCCATCCTTTCCTGCTCGCCCGCCAGTCCCAGCGCTCCGCCGTGCGCCAACCCGGTGAATCCCCAATCTACCGGTCGCAAGGTGCCCCGCATGGCATGCCCTTGAACGCCGGCTTGAATGTCAAGGACCCGGGTGCTTCCAAGTGGTCGAGAGGCCGCGATGGCGATCTGCGCGACATCTGGCGCCAGGCCATTGCCGGAGTGCAGGAGGACGGCCCGAATAAGGGTGCAACTGGCCGCATCTTGACGGTTCTCGGCACCGACAAGGTCGTTGAGCACCACCTCCGCGACCTCACCCGCAACATCAACTTCATCGGCCAGCACCTCGCCAGCAATGGTGCTAGCCGCGTGGCCATCTACCTCCCGAACTCGGTTGAGCTGATGGTGACGCTGTTCGCCTGCGCCTTCTACAACCTGACCGCCGTCATCCTGCCCTTTGACCAGCCCGACGATGCCGTCATCTCCATGCTGCGCCGGTCTGACGCCGACGTCGTCGTGACTGCTCCAGGCGCCTTCCCCTTTGACCTCGTGGTCAAGAATTACCCCTCCCTTCGCCAGCTGATCTGGGTCGTCGACGACGGCAGCAAGCACATGGACTGGAACGAGATCCCCCAGGGCACCGAGAGCAGCATCAACGTGACCACCTGGCAGGACGTCCTCTACGATGGTTCCGCGGATGCCGGAAAGGAGCTTCCACCGTTGGAAGGACAGAAGCCGCCGAGCGATGTCATCGTCTTTTGGAAGTCCAAGCCGGGACAGGAAGAGGAGATGGTGCAGTTCACGTCCGCCAATCTCATCTCGGGCATCGCCGCGCAGCTCTTCGCCGTGCCAACCGCCCAGCGGATGGGTTCGTCGGACCTCTTCCTGCCCGCCGACTCCCTCGCCAACACCCACACCCTCGTCCTCACCCTCGCCGCCCTCTACTCCAACGCCTCGGTCGCCTTCAACTCGGTCGCCCCGCAAGCCGACGACCTCGCCATGGCCATCCGCGGCGTGTCCCCCACCATCCTGGTTGCGACTCCGGCAGCCCTGCTCAAGACCCACCAGGAAGCCACCGCCGAGCTCGCTAACTCCTTCATCGCCCGCGCCCTCCATTTCCTCAACGTCCGCAAGCTCGCCCAGGGCGGCGTCATACCCACCGTCACGAACCGCCGGCCCGCAGGCAACAAGCTGCGCCTGATTCTCACCGCCGAGCGCCCCCGCGCCGACACGCCCCGGCTGTCGTGCCGGGTGCTGACTGACCTGCGGGCGTTTACAGGGGCCAGGATTGTGTACGCCTTGACGGCGCCGAGAGTCGCGGGCGCCGTGGCGCAGACGGGGTTTTACGACTACCGCGTGTTTGAGGGCGAGAAAGACGGCGGCTATCACTTTGGTCCGCCGCTGACGAGTACGGAGATTGTGCTGAAGGATACGCCGCTGTTTAGGACGGGGGCGCATGGCAGTCGGGGGGAGGTAAGATTTTTTCTTCTCCTAAGTTTCATCATCCAGAGGTAGAGATTGGAGTGTTTGTGAGTCGATGGCTGATTTTATTTTGGCACAGATTATTGTTCGGGGTCCTTGTGTCGCTGGAGGTGAGGCGTCGGTTGGCGCGGCGGGTATGTTCAGGGATGATAACACGCTGGCCTACACCCTCGCGTATGAGTTTTCGTATCAGCGGTAGGATGGTTGATGGGCTCATGTGCTTGGGTTGGCGTAGGAGTTTGTTTTAGCAGCTTTATCAAGTGCAATGGAGCAAGGCAGTGTTCGGAGGGATAGAGTTCGTCATGAAGTTACCCCAAGGTTTGAACAGCATGGCGCAGTTGACCCCTACTAGCATCAGCGATGAGTTACCCGGAGCAGGAGATACGCAAGACTTTGATTCAATTCAATACAGCATTCCCATCATGGCATTATCCCGTAGTGACCCCCTACCCCATCCTGCGCCCGGCGCCCCTTGAACCATGCAGATGTATACACAAACATTCCCAACACCAAACCCACACTTCGGCAAGTAAATCTACGCCCCATTCCGGTACACCTGCGCCCCCTGGTTCCGGAACATGATGGTATCCCTCCGCTGCAAAATCATCAGTGCCCTATTCAGCGCCGCCTCGCTGAACCCTTTGCCCTCCACCATCTCCCTCCGCAGCGTCGCCAGGCTGGTGCTCCACCCGATCGGCAGCCGCCGCTTCAGCTCGGCCTCGACCCGCGACACCTCCTCGTTGAGCTCGCGGCTGCCCTGGTTGCTGCCCTGGTTGACGGCGTCCATGGTCGAGCAGAGGAAGAGCCGGATCGCCTCGTCGACGTGCTCTTCCGTGGCCACGGGGGAGAGGGTCAGCTTGGCGAGGGACTCGGTGATGCGCACGATGGCTTCGAGTTGCCGGACCGTGATGGGGATGGAGGAGCGCGTGTTGGCTTCGAGCTCGGCCGCGTGGACTTGTCTGCGGATGGCGACGAAGTGGGAGGAGAGTTTTTCCGCGGCGGCGTCGGAGAGGCGGGGGGCGCAGCGGCTGGGAAGAGCGAAGGTTAGTGATGGGGAAAAGAGGGGGATGGAAGGGGTTGAAGCTTACGATCGGCAGTAGCTGATGTAGCGGCGCATCTTTTCGACGGGAATCTCGGACTCGACGCGCTCCTCAACGCCGCGCCCGCCCATGTGGATGCCCATGACGTGCTTGGCGATGCGCTCGTCCTTGCCACGCTCGTGCTCGTCCTTGACAATGAAGATCATGTCGAAACGCGAGAGAATGGTGGTCTGGAAGTCGATGTTCTCGCCGGGCGTCTTCATGTCGTCGTACCGGCCAAAGATGGGGTTGGCGGCCGCCAGCACCGACGTCCGCGCGTTGAGGATGGTCGTGATGCCCGCCTTGGCGATGGAGATGGTCTGCTGCTCCATGGCCTCGTGGATGGCCACCCGGTCCTCGTCGCGCATCTTGTCGAACTCGTCGATGCACACCACGCCACCGTCGGCCAGCACCATGGCACCGCCTTCGAGGTAGAATTCGCGCGTCGACTGGTCCCGCTGCACCGAGGCCGTCAGACCGGCCGCCGACGAACCCTTGCCCGAGGTGTAGATGGCGATGGGCGCCACCTTCTCGACGAACTTGAGTAGCTGCGACTTGGCCGTACCGGGGTCACCCAGCATGAGCACGTTGATGTCGCCACGGAGCTTCATCCCGTCCGGCAGGATCTTCTTGGAGCCGCCCATGAGGAGGCACAGGATGGCCTTCTTGATGTCCCGGTTGCCGTAGATGGACGGGGCGATGCAGTCGGCCATGATGTTGTAGAGGTCGGGGCGCCGGCTGAGCTCGAGGAACTCTTGCTCCTCCTCCTCGGAAAAGACGGCCTGCCCCTTGGCGGTCTGGTCGAGATCGGTCTGGATGCCGGTCGCGCGCAGGTAGGGAGTCCGGATGGCGACAGCACCGCTTGTCGAGTTCTTGGAGCCCTTGGACTGGTAGATGGAGAAAATACCCATGACGGTGCACCTTGATCCGGGCACGACCCGGTTGGTGAGGTAGCGGTCGGCCGAGATCAGGACGTGGCGCGGCAGCTCGCCCACTGGCACTTGGTCGGGCGCCTCCTGCAGCTTGATGATTTGCTGGTCGACGAACTTGGACTTCTCGTGCACGACGAAGTATGGGTCGAGGGGGCACTTTTCTGTCGGGTCGCCGGGCGCCCTGAACCTGCCGCACTGCCTTGGGAGCGTGACGCCGCTGAACCCGCTGAGAACAGGGATATCTTGGGTGTGGTCGCAGGTCCTGCACTGGATGTGCAGTGTTGTGGCCTTGGAAGACATGACGGAGGCGCCAATGACAATGCCGGGTACCCTCACCAACCTTGAGATGGTAAGTGAGTCGAGATTGCGGATCGAGACATCTTCGGCGTTGGAGTGCAGCAGCAGCTGGTGCTCGGGGAGCTTGACGTTGGGCTCGTGGGGGAAAACGATTCTGTGTGTACACCGCTTCAGGGCCGCTTCAAACTAGACGAGGTCAGAGAGGTTCCATGCCAACGAGTTGTTGGTGTGTCTGCCGTACCAGCGGGATGATCTCTGCTGGTTCTGTCACCAATCGGTGGGCAATCTCCTCGTTGAACTTGATCAGGTCGCCAATGTTGACATCGCAGTAGTATTTCTTGAGGAGCGCATTTTCGCGTAATTGGTCTCTGTAGAATATCAGCTAGGGCAAGCCCCGACTTCAAGCGTAAAAGGCAGACCTGTAGATGAAGATGTTGTCGAGCCTGAAGTCGAGAATAAAGGACTCGAGGAGGGCGCGAATGTGCGTGTTGGAGTCCTCGCTCTCGGTGGGTGTGCCGTAAAGTCGGCTCGAAAAGACGGACTGCCGATCCATGGTGAACGCGTGATACAGTATATCTGGGGGTTTTCGTTGTGAGAGAAAGAGGGCGGATGACACTGGCAGGTGTTCTCAAGAGGACGGCCGGTGATGGAGGGGCAAAGGTTGCAGAAGGGGAACAACGCGAAACGCGTAAAAGCGCCAGTTGCAACGCGCTCTGTCGCGTCTACTTGCAGGGATCTTAATTGGACCCACAGTTACCTACCGCTCATGCTCGGATAAGACAATGTGCCCGTTTTAGAAACGCATGAGAGGATGCCAAGCTTAAGTATGCACATACAAAGAATGATGCAGAGCAACCGGGCCCGCTGGGGTATCAGCTGGGCTTGGCAGGCCAGTCCCGGCCAGATTGGCATCCCGAATCCACTGAACGAGGCGCGGCCCAGCCTTCAGGAGCTTGAGCAACAACCAACGATTGCGTTTCCTCGACCGCCGAACAATAAACTTGCCGAAGATCCGAGTCCTTTTTGCACAAACAATGCGCTAGGAGTAACTACGATCGAGTAATACCTACGATTCGCCCGAACCTCTTTGCGTCCCTCCCAGCAATGCTAGCCCGGTGACGCCGTCTCACTTCAGCTTCCGAGTCGCAGCTTGGCTACAAAGTACTTTGTCTCGAATTCCATCCCTGGTCTCTGGCGTCCCGGCCTTGACCTGGATGGTCGCCAACAACACCAGCACTTCGCCGCGTGGCTGGGGAGACTGGGCGAGCCATCATGTTTTCAAATCAGGGGGCGCGCAAGTCGGTCGATAGCCTGTCGCCAACGCTGTCGGCGGGGCATCGCGGCGACTTCCCCTTTCACGGGTACACACTGTCCAGTCCGGCCCGTCCCGTTGCCTCGACTAGCAGCTAACTGGTTTCAAGAGCAGCACACTATGGCTCACAGCGCCCCCATCAGCGGAGGGGGTCAACTGCCAGCTCCATCCACTCGGTCGGCGGACACTCGATCGGTGGCTCGCTCGATACCATAGGGAACAGCGCCGTCTTCGAGTCGGGCCAGAACGCCATCTCGACCCTGCTCCAACCCCCAATAGTGCGAACCGGCCTCCTCCCGCACACGGCTCCTCCCGCCTCGAGCGCCCACAAACCCCCAACCGCCCGCGACATACCGCCCGTCGCCCTGACCAACATTCCCCAGGTCGACGCCTCCGAGTTCAAGCTATACCTGTCCCAGGTCGGCGCGTTGTACGAACAGCTGCGGAGGATACAGGCGGATGAGGATCAAGGGACGCGTCGAGGCTCGAAACCCGACGAGTACCCTGAGGCCCTCGACGAGGGACACTTGCGACCAGGCAGACGTCCAGGGTTATCGTCGAGGAGGACATCGACCGCCTCTCTCAGCTCCTTGTCGTCAGTAGAGACTGTTACTACTCAGCGGCGCTCTAGCTCCCGTCCAAGGAGAGGGCAGGCACATGGTCCTCCGCCACTATCCACCATCCCCCCGGTTTACTTCGACGAAGACTTCCACTTGGAAAATCCCCGGACTTTCGACATAGTCAGCGAGCGCTCCGAGGTGGTGCAGTCCGCCCCCGGCAGCGGTGAGAAGGGCGCCTCTAACGGCCATGCTGCTGCGCCCCGCAAGGCCCTGGCGACGAATGCCATCCTCCAGGAGAAGCTGTCGTGGTACATGGATACAGTTGAAATGCATCTCATTCAGTCCATATCGACCGCTTCAACAACTTTCTTCACAGCGCTTGGCTCGCTCCGCGAACTGCACTCGGAAGCCGCGGACTCGGTGGAGAGAATCAAGGCGCTGAGAAAGGAGCTGGCAGCTCTGGATGAGGAGGTTGCCGCTGGGGGCCTGAATCTTGTCCATCAGCGCCGGAAAAGGGAAAACGTCAAGCAGCTTCATGATGCTGTCATGCAGCTCAGAGAGATTGTCGACGGGGTGGCCGTCTGCGAGTCCCTGGTGGATGCCGGCGAGGTCAATGAAGCGCTCGACAATATTGACACGGTCGAGAAGCTCATGGCAGGCGAGTCGTCAGATGCTAACCACATGGGCATACAACTCAGGGACCTCACGGGAGCTACCGCCCTTCGGGGGGTGAGCAGCGACTTGGATACCCTCCGACTCCGGATCGGGAGATCCTACGAAGCCAGGTTCCTCAATGTCCTCCTCACAGACCTCCGAGGTCACGTCGAGCGGGTGTCGCCCCAAGAGGTTCTGATGCGCTGGAGTAGTGCTTCGGCGCGTGTTCGTGGGGCGCACAGCCGCGAGCCCTCGGCTTTCCCGTCATACATGACGGGAACAGACGCGATCCGGAAAGAGCTCCTCCCCAGTCTGACGGGGTTGCAACGAGCAAGACACCTTACCGCTGCAGCCACCGCGTACCGGGAGGCTGCGCTGCGAGAAATTAGGACTATTATCCGGCAGCAAATGCCCAGTTCCAACGACGACGACAATGAATCGATCATGTCCTCGTCAACGAGGACCGGGGGTAGGAACCGCTCGCAGCAAGAGAGGTCCATCATCCTGGCCCGCAACCTGCGCGCACTCGAGCCCAAGGACGCCGAAGAACTCTTGACAAAGATGTACATTCGGGTAGCCGAAGCGTTGAGAAGGCTGAGCACCCAAGTCAAGGTTCTACTGGACGTCGCGAGCTCTATCGGCGAACCGCATCTCGCATCGGGAACTCGATCTCCGCTCATGTCGCCTCCCTTCAGCCCTACGGCCAGGCAGGCATCAGGTGCCGCCCAGGAAGCCCAGGACGAAATACACCGAGCCGTGGACATTGCCAATCTTCTCGGCCAGGCGGTCGATGTGGCTCAGGAAAAGATCGTAAAGGTATTGCGCGTGCGGTCAGAGCAAAGCAAGCGACTGGACCTCGTCTGGTTCCTCCGCTACTTCACCCTCAACCTCCACTTTGCCAACGAATGCGAGGCCATCTCGGGCCGCAGCGGCACAACGCTCAAGACCGTCGTCAACGGCCACATCAAGGACTTCATTCAGAACCACGGAGACGCCGAGAACCAGAAGCTCGCCCAAGGCATGGACTCTGACCAGTGGAACGCGGCCGACTTTGGGGACAAGGACTCCGAGCTGCTCAACCGGATCCTGGAATGCAGCACTAAGGATGCTGCCACTTGGGTCGAGGGTATGCAGATATGGATTCCTCGCGACGACACAGAAGACATCGATGAGCTCTCCGCCCAGACCAACGGCACGAGCAAGACAAAAACGAGAAGCGCCGTCGTCGACTCAGAAAGCTTCCTGCTCCCCAACTCGGCCATCTTATGCATGCACGGCATGGCCCGCTTCCTGCACCTCATGTCCGCCATACCATCCATGACGGGCGAAATATCAGCCTCACTCATCGCCTACCTCCAACTCTTCAACTCGCGCTGCACCCAACTCATCCTTGGCGCAGGCGCGAGATTGTCCGCCGGGCTGAAGAACATCACGACAAAACACCTCGCGCTAGCATCCCAAGCCCTCGCCTTCATCGCGGCCATCATCCCCCACGTCCGCGAATTCGTCCGGCGGCACTGCGGCTCGGGAACCGCCGCGTCGACCGTCATGGGCGAGTTCGACAAGGCCCGGCGCGCGTTCCAGGAGCACCAGAACGTCATCTACGACAAGCTCGTCGAGATCATGAGCGGGCGCGCGCTGGCGGGAGCCAAGAAGGTGAAGGCGCTGAGCTGGGACGACGCTCAGGAAGGCGCGTCGTCGGGTGAGGGTGCGAACGAGTACATGGAGACGCTGGCCAGGGAGACCACGACGCTGCATCGCAATCTGACCAAGCACCTGCCTGAAGGCACTGTAAGGATGATTATGCTGCCTGTGTTTAGGAATTATAAGGAGACGTTTGGGGTTGCGTATGAGGGGGTGGAGGTTAAGACTGAGCAGGGCCGGGAGAGGTATGTCGTCCTAACTTGCGGACATTCTCACGGTTTTGAGATGCTAACACTCAGCAGGATGCTGCGCGATGTCGAGTTCTTCCAGTCTCGCCTCGGCAAGATTGACGGCTTCGAAGACGCGGGCGATCATCTGCTGAATGTTATCAAAAGTAAGAAGATTACGGCCCCCGAGCCGGTGCCGGAACCAACTCCACCAGCATCTGCGCCGGCACCTGCGCCGGCACCGGCAACACTGCAAAAAGAAGAGGAAGGCAAGAAGTCGGTGGAGGAAACCCCTGCGTTGGAAGCTCAGGCCGCGGCAGCAGCACCAGAAGAAAGGAACGGGGAGCCGGATGATAAGAGCAAGGCGTAACGGGGACAGCTGGTTGGGTTATTGAAAAGATGCGGTAATGACGCGTGGTGTGGTTTGGTTGATCTGCTATACATAGGAGTTGTATAGATAGCATTGTGGTTTGCATACATACCGGATCTTGAATGGACGGGCATTCTACTGCACTTCGGACAGCTGAACTCGGGACAACATCGTTGCTTACACTCCCTACCAGAGAGGCTTGACATTACCTACCAGCGTGCCGAAGCTTGACTCGCCCAAACGTCATTCCATCCTGGCATTTCCCTTGAACGACTTTGCCTTCTCACACATCTGAAGGTCTAACCTTTGCCACGGAAGATGGGAGACAATTTCGTGAACTGGATAGCCGCGGTCGCCACGTAAGTCATGCCCAACGACGGGCAGCCGCATCCCACAAGCATGGCACCCAATACTGACATTTTGAGATCGTCCAGCCAGCTTAGAAAACTTCACCTTCTCGTCGAAGAAACGGACGACACTTCCCGGGACAGGTGGTAGAACACTGGAAGCAGGAGATGGCGTTGGATATCATCACTATTTTCTTACACCCTCTATACTTCGTCGCGAACACCGCGCACTCCCTAACAACATATCGAAAGTACTCCTGGCTTTTGTGCGTGCAATTCCGCCGTCAACGCGCCGCATCATACCATCACTCATATCCCGTAACCCAGTCGTGCCCAAGACTGCCCGTCCCGAGCCCTGCTCACTATCCGCCTCATATAATCTTCGTAGGCTCACACCAAGGTATCTGCGGCCTTTGTTGTCCTCGCTCCTTCCATGCTGTTGTGTTGCCATGCTTGATAAGACCATGCCTCCCAAAGTCGTCCCGGTTCTGCGTCACTCGTGCCGGACCCAAGGGGCCCTCAGGCTGGTAGGGATGAAATAACTCTTCAATCCGCCGTGATCATGCCGGTCCACCAGCCAGGGTCATGGATAACGAGACAACGTATCCCCATCCGAAGCTGGCGCAAGACGTTCATCCCACCCCCGGTGTCATAAATGCATCGAAGGGGCATTTTCACCCCTTAGCCGACAAACAGGCGCATCACCCCCTCGACGAAAGCCGCCCACTACTCTGCCTCGACCAATGCCTCTCACGATTCCCCCCTCGGCCGCCCTTCCCCACGTCCATAGACCCCGACGCGAGCCAGTCATCCTGCAGCTGCGAGACCGGAAGCGACTTCTAGCGCTCCACAAAGTCCGCCAGCTCCATCCGCGACCGCGCCTCGCGCATGAGGGCCTTGGCCTCCTCGACCTCGACGCCGTCCTGGCACAGCTCGGTCGCCAGCCGCACCGCCGTGGCGTAGTCCTCGGCGCGCATCGCGTACCGCGCCAGCCACATGCGCGCCTTGCTCGTCGCGAACGTGACGCCCGTCCCGCTGCCGTCGGGGGCGGTGTTCGCGAGGCCTGGCCCGCCCTCGCCGTTGCCTTCGGCGTCGGATCCTCCGGGCGAGTCGTGCCGGATGGTGATGGATTCGTTTAGGTTCGTCGCGGGCACGGCGCCGCCCTCGTCAGGGCCTGGGGCTCCTTCCTCTTGCGCCAGGCAGAGCTCCATGTACGCCTTGGCCTCCTCCTCCTCGCCGAGGCGGTCGTACATGTTGGCAATCTGCAGCAGCACCTCCGGCTCCATCTGCGACATGCGGTCGACGGCTCCCGCGCTGCCGAAGCTGCTGGCGGTGGTGTCGTAGTAGCTGTCGGCGAGCAGGGCGCGCTTGAGCGCCTTGATTCCGTCGCGGTCGCGGCCCATCTTCTGCAGGCACGAACCCACGGCCTGCCACATCTTAGCGTCCCATGGCCGGAGGCCGGCTGCCTTTTTGTAGTACCACAGCGCGTAGGCGTGCATCTCTAGCACCTCGTACGTCTGGCCCAGGCCGTACCAAGCGCGGTAGTCCCGGCGGTTGACGTCGACGGCGCGGCGATACGACTCGATTGCCGCGTGGGTGTTCTTGAGCTCGACGTACTCGTGACCCATGAGCGTCCAGGCTGAGAGACAGGAGCGGTCGAGGGTGAGGGCGCGGCGGAAGTACTGCACTGCCTTTTCGTGCAGCGAGAGGAGCGAATAGTAGTTTCCGATGACGACACAGGACTCGGCGCGGAACTTGTCGATGTTGGAACACAGGTGGGCCAGGAATGCTAGCTTGGGTCGCCGGTTCAAGACGTACAGGATGTTGGAATAATGGTCCAGACAGTCGAGCCGTTGTGGGTGCAGGGCTAATATCCTGTTGAATTCCTGCTCGGCGGCGAACAAGTCCTTGGAGTGGTAGCATAGTAATGCCTTGCAGGTGAGGAGGAAGGATGACGTGGGGAAGATGCCAAGCAGGTCGTTGATGGAGGCAGCAAGGTCGGGTCCCTGCTGGTACAGGTTGACTGCGGCGTTGGCGTGAAAGATAAATGACATGATATTCTGCGGGAGGTGCGGCGCAACCTTGTTCAGCTGGTGGGACGAGTCAGTCAGAGCCTTGGGGAAGGGGTTTTGAAAGCAGCTCACCTGCTCAACCCTCGAGACAAGGTTCGTGATCTCCAGCCACGCGCCCCAATTCCACGGAAACAGATGAACGCTCTGCATGAGATAATCCAACGCAAGGCTGTCGTTCTTCTCTTTGGCCAGAACCATGCCGTACAGATACTCCAGGAAGCCCTGGCTCGCCGGATAGTCGCCGTCGTCGGCTTTGCGCTCAGCGAACCACTTGGTGAGGAAGCGGCTGACAACGACCAGTTCCTTGTTGACGACGGAGCCCGAATCCTGGGGGCCCATGATCATCTCGGTGTCCTCGTCCTTGTGCTTCTCGCCCGCTATGACCTTTGCGTACAGGGCGAGGAACATGCTCTTCTGGCTGATCTCGGGCAGGGTGTACTCGGACGAGAGGGAGGCGGCCGCCTTGGCTTTGCCCTTGCCCTTGGGTGTCGCAGGATCGTTCGGGTTGGTTTGCAGCAGGCTTGCCAGCAGGGGCTCGGGCAAAAAGACGGCGGCGCATCGCTCAAACTCTTTGCAATCGAAGAAGGACTTTGCGAGCAGGTAGCGACCCAGCTCTTGGGCTTCGAGGGCAGCCTCGACGGGGTCGGGGTTCGGCGCGAAAACGGGATGCACATAGTTGTCTGGGGCATCTGACATCTGCGTGTCAACGTCGGGTTCTGGGAGCGCATCGAGTAGCTCGGCGGCCCTGGATCCATGTGTCAGCTCTGTATGGGGTGGATGCGAGGGACACTTCAGCAGCAGTGCGACTAGGCATACCATTTTGCTGATTGGTACAAGCATCGTTCAGAGCACTTGACCGTTGCTGTCTGCAGAGCCTCCCTGAGCTGCAGCGAGTCCTTTGCCGAAAGTCCCATGGCGGTCGTTGTGTCCAAATGACGTCCAGGTTGCCGTCGAAGTGTGCTGGAGATCAGGAGCAAAGCTGGGAAGGCTTGGTCGTTGCAGTGGGCTTGCGCTGTTGTTAATTCACATGTCGAACAAGATGACGCAGCCGAGTCCCAGGTGCATTTGCGAGACGCAGCACAACATGCCGTTACACCTGTGTTGGTAGTATGCGGCTAGCTCGTGGTAGTTGGACCGGGCTTTGGGAAAGTGCTGCACTCTCTGTTAACGCGTCTCCCGCCGCCGATGACGCGCTTTGGCGGTTGGTGGGGGAACTGCCCGTTCCTGGCTTTCTGCCACCTGCCCCCGCATGCTGCTCTCTCACCGCCAATCTAGGGGTCCATTTGTACAAAACGACCCTGGTCGCTTGTTAGTTAGTGTGTACTGGTAGCCCTGATGCGCAGTACGGTTTGTTTACAAGGGCTCTTACTCTTCTCTTTTTTATGCTTAAATTTACCCCTTTACTAGGATCTTGAGTAACTCGCCCCCTTTTACTCCTGGTTTGTCAATTTGCCTCGTTAGTTAGTTGTAAGCACGGCGAATATTGGGAACTGCAAGCTTGTCTCACGCTAACAGACAAGCTGAGTTAACTTGTACTTCCAGGGGTCTGGTCACGGCATCCAAGCTACCCCACCATTGCAGACAAAAGGGGGTTCTTAGGTTCTTGGGCAACCATTGTTGACCGATACCGATATCTTCCCAAGCACTTCACTTCTTGAACAAAGGACCCAATTCTCACTCTCGGAACCCGGTTGTCTCTCCAGCACCGCTCGAAGCAAAGAAGAACAGGAAACCGCAAAGATGGCGCAGAAAACAACGCTCAAGGAGTTCGAGTCGGTCTTCCCCAAGCTGGAGGAGGTGCTGCTCGAGCACGCCAAGTCCTACAACCTGCCCGCCCAGGCGCTGGAGTGGTACAAGAAGGTCGGTCGGTGTCCGATCGCCGGTCCTCCCTCTTCCTTCCCCCTTCTTCAAGTTGAGACGAAAATCTGACCGCTGCTTTCTCCCCCAGTCCCTCGAGGTCAACGCGGTGGGCGGCAAGTGCAATCGCGGCATGTCGGTGCCGGACTCGGCGTCGCTGCTGCTCGGGCGGCCGCTGACCGAGGACGAGTACTTCAAAGCGGCGACGCTGGGGTGGATGACGGAGCTGCTGCAGGCCTTCTTCCTGGTCTCGGACGACATCATGGACAGCAGCATCACGCGCCGCGGCAAGCCGTGCTGGTACCGCCACGAGGGCGTCGGCATGATCGCCATCAACGACGCCTTCATGCTCGAGTCGGCCATCTACACCCTCCTCAAGAAGTACTTCCGCGACCACCCCCGCTACGTCGACTTCCTCGAGCTCTTCCACGAGGTCACCTTCCAGACCGAGATCGGCCAGCTGTGCGACCTGCTCACGGCCCCCGAGGACAAGGTCGACCTCGACAACTTCAGCATGGACAAGTACCGCTTCATCGTCATCTACAAGACGGCCTACTACAGCTTCTACCTGCCCGTCGCGCTCGCGCTGTACCTGCTCGACCTCGCCACGCCCGAGAACCTCAAGCAGGCCGAGGCCATCCTGATCCCGCTGGGCGAGTACTTCCAGATCCAGGACGACTACCTCGACAACTTTGGCCTGCCCGAGCACATTGGCAAGATTGGCACCGACATCATGGACAACAAGTGCTCGTGGCTCGTCAACCAGGCGCTGGCCATAGCCACGCCCGACCAGCGCCGCGTGCTCGAGGAGAACTACGGCCGCAAGGACAAGGCCAAGGAGGCCGCCGTCAAGAAGCTGTACGACGAGCTCCAGCTCGAGCAGCGGTACAAGGACTACGAGGAGAAGGTCGTCGGCGAGATCCGTGGCGAGATCGCAAAGATTGACGAGGCGCAGGGCCTCAAGAAGGGCGTCTTCGAGGCCTTCCTGGCCAAGATCTACAAGCGCAGCAAATGAGCGTGCTGTGCAGGTGCCATGTCTTGACAGCAGTTTTGCTTTACTGGAAAATACCCATCTTGTAATGCGTGCTCTAGAGGGTTCCATAGACCGGAGCAGAAAATGAAAAATGAAGTGATGCCGTCTATTCAACTACCTGGTATCCAACTGACCAAAAGAGCATAATCATGACCGCTGACTTGTTGACTGTCCCCCGGTTTTGAATACCCCGTATTCATGCCGATGCATAACCCTCACTCCCATGCTGCATGTCGATGATGTTGAAAACAGTAACAAACAGCCAGCCCGCAGGCCAGCAACCGAAGTGAAGCAACCCAAACACACCAAACAAACCCCCCCCCACCCAAAAAAAAAAAAAGAAAAAAAACCGTCGCAACCCCCTTAATACTCCCTCCTCCCTCTCAAACTCAGCTGGCCCAGCCCCTGCCCCTGCTGTCCCTGCTTATACCTCCCATCCACTTCAACACTCCTCAACCGCTCCCTCACCCCGTCTCTGACCCCCTCACTAACACCCATCACCCTCCCCCGCGACTGCACATACGCCACCGGCGCCGCCGTCGCCCCTCCATTCCCGCCAGCCGTACCAGGCCGCTGACTCGTTCCTCCACCACTAGTAGTGCTCTTGACTGTATTCCTCCTCGCTAACCCCGAAGACCCGCCACCCATCCCCATCCCCATTTGCATTCCCATTGCCCCTCTATCAGTCACGGTCCCCGCCCTCCCTCTACTCCCCCCTCTCTGCTGTTGTTGTTGAAGCTGCTGCTGTTCATACATCTGCATCAACGTCCCACCTCCACTCCCCACGGGTACCGACTGATCAGGCCGCCGAACAAGGTTCTTAGGCGGGGCGGCTCCGTCGCGAAGGAAGCGTGCTGCCGTGCTGGGGACGGTCTGGGGTGGTCCCGTTGCGAGGTCAACGAGGGGTTTCCCCTGTGGCGCACGCACGCCGCGGCCGCGGTTCTCGCGCGACCATTGCGGCGGTTCGACGAAGGTTGGGGTTAGGTCGATTAGCGGCTGTTGTGGGAGGCCGTTGCGGTGATGATGGGGTTGTTGTTGTTGTGGTTGAGGTTGTTGGATTTGTTGTTGTGGAAGGAGAGGGGGTTGGTGGACGTGGTGGGTTGTGGTGGTGGGTAATGGCGGGTGACGTGTCTCGAGGCGCTGCCGGACCGAGAGCGTGCGGGATGGTGCGTGGGAGGATGTGCTGGGTTGACGGGTTGGCATTCCTGCTGGGCGGGCGCTGCGTTGCTCGGCCGAGTGCTGGACGGCCGAGGGGAACCAGCTGGCTTGTTGGGGGCTGTCTGGTTCTGATCCCGTCTTGTAGCTGCCGTCTGACCCGGAGGTTTGAGGACGGACGTCGGAAGTCGGGGCGGCACCTGCACGGCTGTTCAAGAGGCTTGGGCCCGGGACAAAGGGGCCTTCGTTGGTCGTGGACGCCAAGGTTCCTCGCCGCGGCCTTCCGGCGGCTTCTTTCTGCTGGGCTTGTTGTTTGCGCTCGTCGTACCCGTTGCCGAGTAGGCCGCCTGCTGCGAACACGGCAGCCTTCTTCTCCCGGAGTGCTGCCGGGAACGCGGGTATCGGGGGGATTGCTGTCCCAGCTGTCGGCGATGTCGGCGTGTTCTCGCGGGAGGCCGAAACTGACCGAGGCGAAGCAGGAATGTCAACTGACGGCCTTGTCCTGGGCCCGTGGTCAACCGACGCTCTCCCCCTGGAACCGTAATCCGCCTGGGAACGGCTGCTCAGGGATGGCAGCTCCTGCTTCTCGTGCAGTCTCAACTTCCTGTTCACCAGGTACCAACTCCGCCAACCCTGCACGCGGGAGCGAAACTCGTGCGCCGCGCTGGGGTCCTCGGTGCAGAAGAAATGCACGTAGTGCGTCAGGTCAAGGAAGAGGCTGGCTTTTTCCTGACTCTTGACGGCGTAGCAGTAGCGCTTGGGCGGCCGCAGCTGCTTCCGCATCTCGGCCTCGGTAGGCATGTAAAGGTCAAAGTCGGTTAGATGGCATAGCCTGACGACATCCTTGTCGGAAGACTTCCAGTCCCTCTTCTTGGAGGCAAACATCTGCCCATTCTCCTTCAGGGTGATGTAGCGCTGGACCCATTTCCCCGGCCGCTGGAGGAAATAGAGAGGGAGGACGAACCCCTCGGGCTCCTCTTCTGTCTTGGGGACACTGGCAAGATCCAGCTCCCCGTCAGTATCGGAAGCGTCCGGCAGAACAATCAGGCTGTTGGACGAGTCGTGGTCCCAGGTGTTGACGACGTGCCATACGAGCTCATACTGCCGGAGCCTCCTCTCAAGACCCGGGCGCTGGCATGGCTCGATGACGACGCAGGTGTCTGGGTTGATTGGCCGTCCCAGTTTTGCCAGTGAATGGCTGCATGATCGCAAAAGATCGGCGGTGGATGTCTGCTTGGTCACCTGGACCGTTACAGTGGTGCCTCTGCACCGCACGCCAACGGACTGCGTTCTGGTCAGTCCAGTCGAAACAAATCCAGCCTCCCAACTTCTGCTCTACGTACCTTGACTGTAGGATTTAGCGCCTCCATAGAGCCGCGAGGCATGTCTGGGGAAGAAATGGTAGCCGGAGAGTGTGTGTACTCGCTAGCCTCAGTCCCCGTCGAGTTCGAGGTCGAGGTTGACGACACGGGCAAGGTGCGAGAGCGCTTGGTGAGGGTGGCACGGGGCGAGTCGCCGGTGACGCTTTTCTTGCGTCCCCGAGTGAGAAAGGCAAACGCCTCTCGGACGTGGCCCTGCGGTGGTGGGCTTGGGGACATGGTTGACGGCTGCGACATTGCGGATGGCTGCATTGACTGATACATGGTCTGATTGCCGTCGGTCTTTTCGCCCTCGGCGTTGGAGGCCAGGAGAATCCTGTCCGTTTCGACTGCTGGCTGTGCCACCTCGTCGTCGGCCGAAAATGGGGCCTCTGCTTGGTCGTGGTGCTGGCGCCGCCCTTGTGTGGTTCGATGCTGCTGCGGCGCCGGCTGATGTTGCTGCTGTCGTTGTCGCTGTTGATGCGGCTCCCGATGCAGTGACTGACACCCGGGACTGATTGGCGACGGCGACGAGAAGCCGGGTGTGACTGCTGCTGTCGTGTCCAGCGAGATGGACGACGGGTTGGGAAGGAAAGACGCAGGGGTTTTGCGGGACGGAAAGACAAGCTTCTCGGATAATAAGCCCATGCGCGGCGCGGTTGGTCGTGGTCTGGCCGTTGGGACCTTATTCACGTCATCGTTTGCCCGTCTTGGCCGCAGGTTGGATGAGGTCGCCGGTTTCTGGGCCAGAACGGCCGCGCGCACCGCCTGACCTGAGGGCTTGCTGCACGATGCAGATCCAATGTCACTGTCGTCGCCGTTCCTGTTTTCGCCGTCGTCTGCCCATTCCAGCGCGGCAAGCAGGTACGCAGGCGAGAAGGACGGGCTCGTCTTCAGATTCAGACCACTCGCACGTTTGTGAAAGTCGCCAACCTGCAGCGACCCGTCGACAACGACCGCGCGCCTCCCTGCCGCATTTCGGCCCCGTTGGCCAACTTTTTTGGAAACAGCCGGCCGGGCAAGGCTGGTGTTAGTGGTGGTGTGGGCAGGCATCGGTGGCAGGGGTGCCCGCTGTGGGCGGATCCTTGAGCTGGTCTTGGCGGGAGATCTTCTGGGGCAGATTGCGGTTCAGGGTCCAAGTGGATACAGCGGTGACGGAGAACTGGCGGGGATCGTAAATTGCAGGCTTCTCGCATCCGCACGATGGAAACCAGCAAAGATACGAGACGGGGGACGGCGCAATAAATCAATCGCTTCATCATGGACGTCCCCAGGGAATGTTGAGTTTGAACAGCAAGAAATTCTGATGCCGCGACGCGTTGGCCGTGTCTCTGCCGGGAATGAGCGCACTGACACCACTCGAGCCTGCCATGAGTGTGTTTGACAGTGATCCGCGATTGCATCTTGCATAAGGTATGAAGCCGCTCCTAACTGAAAAGATCAAGGTCCGTTGGCAATCAGCAAACGCAAGGGCAGCTCGGGCAAATGTTACCAGAAAACCATCACTGCCGAATTCCGCTCGGCATGCTTCTTCGGGCCGACGCGTTTGTCCTCTCGTCGGCATCATGTCTCGACGAGCGACAGACATTCCTGCGCGGTCCGTCGCGTCCACGGCACGCCAATCATCCGCCCCTCAATGTCTGAACGCGCGGCACTCCCGCCTCCACCAGCCGACGAAATCTTGAGTCGACACATCGATGCCGAGATCCCGTAGCGCCCTGGTGCTGAGGTGGCAGTCGTACGGCCGCTGGACGCTGGCGTTGGGGTCGTTGCCCTCGGTGTTCGGTTCGATCCCGTCGATCGGCGCACCCATGATTTCGCCAAACAGCTGGCACATCTCGTACTTTGTGTACTTGTCCTCGCTCGAGAACTGCAGCACCCGCGGCAGCTTCGCCCTGTCCGCCTCGCCGAGGTATCTGACAGCCACATCTGCACCACTATCGTTAGCAAGCCCCTTCCCCAAGCTTGAACAGCGTCAACCTACCGTAACAAACCCTCGCGACATCCTCCGTATTCGTAGGAAACCTCAACGCCCAATGATCCATCTTCACCCTCTTCCCCTCCCCTTCCTTCCCCTGCTGTGCCATAACAACATCCATCAAACAATTCACCGCACTCTCCCCATTCCCCTTCTTTTTATCCACCTCACCATAAAGCACCGGCACCTGCAACACGACCCCCAACCCTTCCTTCCCGGCCTTTTTATAGGTTTCCAAAACAGCCTCCTCCCCGTCCAGCTTGGTCTGCCCGTACAGGTTCGTCGGCCCCGTCGGCGCGTCCGCCTCGTACGGCGCCTCTCCCGGGCGGCCGGAGAAGACGTAGTCAGTCGAGATGTAGATGAGGAGGATGTCGCGCGCAGCGCAGAGACGCGCGAGGGTGCGCGAGGCGTCGATGTTCAGGGCGCGGGTGCCTTGGGGGTCTTGGTCGACTTTGTCGGGGTAGCGGTTTGCGGCGCCTAAGGGGGGATCGGTTAGTGTTAGGTGTGGGTGATGGTTAGAGGGGGGGAGGTGTTGTTCGTACAGTGCACTACTACTTGCGGTCTGGTCAAGCTGTCAGCATGCATCAGGAAACGGAGAGGAGGGTGACTAGTGTTGGATACGTACTTCACCTTCTCCAAAGCTTCCTCAATCTCAGCGGCATTGGCGAGGTCGACCTTCAGGATGTTGGTGCCATCTGACCGGGAGAAGCCGGTTCCCTTGACGGTCCAGTCGTGGAGGGCAAAGGCCTTGACAACCTGCCTGCCAAGGAACCCCGTGGCGCCGGTGATTAGAGCTGTTTTGCCGGACATGTTGTACCGTCCAGTCCCTGAGGTTGTTTTCGAGGTTTGCTTTGACAATGGGGTCCACGTTCGTCTTGTCAACAAGATGGTGGACTTCCCCAAATTCCACTGCGGGGAGCTTTGGAGCTTCCGCGGGGCTGCCAAGCCATCAACGTCATCGCCTCTAAAAGAGGATGGGTTAGGGTTATGCTTGAGAGCGGATTCAAGGGGAGGAGGGGGCAAGGACAGGTGAATGAATGGAACGTGTTCCGTGGCTACAGCTAACTCAACGCTGTCAATTTAGTCTACACGCTTTTCCTTTCCGTTCTTCGCCCCCATTAATCTTCGTCCGCCACCTTGTCCGAGACCATCTCCTTCGCCTTGTTAACAATCTTCTCCGGCGGACGTGTGACAACCACTTCGAGAGGCTCCGGGCTGTTCATCCCCGGAATCGGAGCGAGATTCGCGCCGGGATCGCCCGGCACGGGGATGCGGATGTCCTCGGGCGAGCCGGGGATCGTGCGAGGGTCGAGGCCGGGGATGTGGATGCGCTTCGCCTCGTTCTGGTACGCCGCGGGTATAATCTCGATGATCTCGTCGCGCGGAAACTTGAGCTTGGGGATGTCCATGGTGCTGCAGTGCATCAGGTAGGAGTAGAGCACGCGCAGGACGCTCTCGTGCGCGATGATGAGGAGGTCGTTCTGTTCGCGCTCCAGCTCCAGGATGATGGGCTCCAGGCGAACAGCGAGGTCGTGGTATGACTGTGCTGCGTTAGCATACGTTACCAGCGAAGTAAGGCACAGAATACACACCTCTGCACGCGGGTAGCGATGATGGTAGGGATCCAGCTCGTGCTTCTCCACCTCCTCGGGATACAGGGCGCGAATGGCGCGCTCGGACAGCTTCTCGCAGACGCCAGGATTGATCTGGCTCATCTGGGACCGCTGCCTGACCTTGTATCCCAGCTCCTTCAGCGGTTCCGCCGTTTGGATGGTGCGGAGCCGTGTAGACGTCCACACAGTCAGCGGCCGCAACGGCACGTCGGAGCCACTCTGCTCAATTAGTGCCTGGCGCTCCTGCTCCCGGTGTTTGAGCAGGGCCTCTGTCATCTTCTTTGCATAGTCTTGGCCCTCCGGTGAGAGCGGGGCATCCGCCTTGTACGACTCCTCATCCTCGGCGACGCCGGCGCGGACGAAGAAGGTGGTGCGCGACTTGATGTGCAGGTTGGTCAGGTAGAAGACAATTCTGTGGGTCAGGTAGTTGAAGCTGACGTTGTTGTAGTAGAAGGCCCGGCCGGCGTTGATCATCTTGACGTAGTTGAGTTCTTCCTCCTCCATCGTCTCGAAAACGGGAATCTTCTTTTCGATCCGCTTGAGATACTGCTTGGCCGCCTCGTCGGGGTCCATGCCGTGAAACTTGTTCAAGTCAGTATCTTGAGCCATTGAGAACTGTCAGTTCACTTACATCAGGCGACGAGATCTTGACATTGCGCGCATTCTCCTTAAGAATCTCCTGATCGTCGACATAAGACTCGATGAACAGCGTCTGGCAGATGTGTGTCAGCAAACGTCGTCTGATGACAATGCCGAGAATGTCTCACCTGGACGTCGTGCTTAGCAAACTCCTTGGCCAGGGCAATGCGGCCGCTCGCGGTAGGGTTGACGGCGTCGTAGATGGCCACTTGGCCGTTCTCGTGGTTCAGCCAGGCATAGATGTCCTCTCTGCACTTCTTAAGAATCTTTTGGCGCAGCATGAGAGACGCTGGCGACGCATTGGGGTAGAAGTAGTCCTCCGGAACATGGCCACCCGGGACAGTGGCCCGGCGATAGTCGCCGAGATGGAAGATGCGGGTCTTGACGCCAAGCCTGCAGCGAGTGAGCATGAAGGTGGGCATATGATGTAGGTTTGAACCTACCATGAAAGGTAGCGAGCCATCGAGACGCAGATGTGGCTGTGAACCCGTCAATTTACCGTTGTCACGGCATTCTCAGAATTCCCTTACGTCTTTCCACGGGCGGGAAGCCCAACCATGACAATGGCGATTCTCCCCGAGTGGAACAGCCGGCCAGACATGGTGCTGTAGAGCTGGGCCGGAGCCATGTTGCTCTGGTCGTCGGGAACATCGTGGATTCCATCGATGAAGGTCGAGCTTCTGCGGCGGTATCGTGGCGCGTTGGCCGCGATCTCGGCAGTACTGCAACTGTCAGCAATGGTCTATACGCAGGGGGCCGTAGTGTGACGCCAGTTTTCAGCAGGTTCATGGAAGGCGAACGTACAGTAGCGTGTCCATGGCTGCGGTTTGAATGTTGGCTCTGCAAGAGCAGATGGCAGGTCAAGGTGCTGCCCGTATCGCCTCGCCGACGCTTTCAGAAGCTGTGGGACAAGGTAGATGTGCCACACAAGGTTGATGTCTGATAATACAAGCGGAAGGAACTGGTTCGGTACCGCCGTAGTCGGTCAAGGCGAAGAAGAATGCCCGTGTCCCGTAAGAAAGTGTGTTTGCACACAAAGTCTCAGTGATGGCAATGAGAAGAGAGACAAGTGAGGGTAAGGTAAGGTAGGTCAAAAGAGCGTCCTTCCTGCCGGTCCCGGAATGACACTCTTTTCGTGCCCCACCTTCACGTTACGGTACTTTCGACAGTCTTGACGAAAGCCGTGATAATTCACTGTGAAGGGTAAAGGATATAAAAGAAGTCTTGCAGATAAGGATTTAGCTGGGCATGTGACATGCAAGTGAGCAGCCCCTGGCCGTGATGTGTTAGGCGTCAAGATGTGAGTGGATGGATTACTCGGGTTGAGTCGGGCTGAGCTCCAGCTGACGGGCCGTGCTTTTGCTGTGGCGTCCAGCGCATGCTGAGAGCTCCTTTGGAAAATTGAAGGCCACCTGACCGTTCATTTGTGAAGATAAGGCTTGTTTCCAAGCGTCCAAACAACCTGATTTCTAGAGCTTTTGTAACCGCAGTATCCATAGCTTACCTCATATCGACTCGAACAAGATGTCACGGCAGGACGGCAGATTTTATCCCAGTCCCGTCCGCCGTGCCATTCCCGGAATCAGCCCCGGCCGAGGCCCGGCAGAGTGCCCGGTCGATGATTTCTCCGATCCCGTTTCGCGCTTGTGCGGGAGTGGAGCCTTGAGCCCAGGTGGACTCCACCCGACCTCAATGCTGGAGCCTTGGCGTCTTGGCAGTAGACCTCGCCCAGAACGCTTGGACCAGCAAACCGCAAACCGGGCTGCCGACCGCGAATTTTTTGGCCAGCTCCTTCAAACAGGTCCTCGTGCAGCGAAATCATAGCGACGGCTCGACAGTCTCCAACTTCGAGGCTCACCTTTTCAATCGCGACAATAGGCATACGGAAGTGTGCCTGAGAGGATTTGGCCATTTGACCACCTCTCCTCTCGGCTGAACTCGCCGTTCCCTCCGATTTGACCGACGAAGCTGCAACAACAAAGGCGACCTTCGCGACATCCCGATTGCTGCCGTCACCATGGCCTCCACTACCTCCGATGCGCCGCTGGCGTTTCTGCGCAATAACCCCGTCTTTTCCAGCCTCTCAGATGTCTACAACGCCTTTCAAGAGAGGAGGGACCGGCTGGGTTTGTCGAATCCGGGGCTAGTAGAGAACATCGCCAAGGGTACGTCACCGAGCCAACAAGGCCCCTTCAAGCGCATCTACCTATCGACGGTTTTCTACGCCGTCTGATACCTGGAGCATTGCTAACAGTTGCTTTAGAGGTTCAGCGCGATGTCCTTACCACGAACCTCATGTTCTCCGGCCTCCGCGCCGACCTCACAAAGGCCTTCAGCTTCAACCCCTTGTACGTCTCTCCCGAGTTCCGCCCTTCACAATGGATCGCCATGTCTCCCGTCCATGCCGCTCCTCTTCGCACCTTGCGCCGTGCTAATCCAAGTCAAGATTCCAAGTATCTCACCAGTTTGCCATGGGCGAGCGTCTGAGCCCCTACACTTTTGCCGCTCTCTACGGTACCAGCAAGGTATGGATCGACGACGTCCGGCTCCATCACGACCCGTCTAACGAGGAGTACAGGTGTTCGCGCAAGGAAATATTGATGGCGAAGGAGCTCTCTCAGCCACGTTCAACTGGCGGTGGAGCAATGCTTTCACGACGAAGTCGCGGTTCCAGATCGCCCCCGGCGCCACTGGCCAGGACATGGCCCAGTTCGAGAACGAGTACTTGGGCAAGGACTTCACCGCCACATTGAAGGCTCTTAACCCATCCTTCTTGGAGGGTGGTTTGACCGGCATCTTCATCGGCCAGTATCTGCAGTCCGTCACACCCAAGCTTGCTCTGGGTCTTGAGGCTGTTTGGCAGCGGGCCGGTCTCACCCAGGGCCCTGACACCGCCGTCTCCTACGTCGCTCGGTACAAGTCGGACAACTGGATCGCCAGTGCTCAGCTGCAGGCTCAAGGTGCCCTCAACGCCTCGTACTGGCAGCGCCTGTCCGACAAGGTCCAGGCTGGTGTTGACATGACCCTGTCCGTCGCTCCCAGCGGCGCCATGATGGGCGGTCTCACCAAGGAGGGCATCACCGCCTTCGGTGCCAAGTACGACTTCCGGATGTCGACGTTCCGCGCCCAGATCGACACCAAGGGCAAGCTGAGCTGCCTGCTCGAGAAGCGCGTGGCTGCCCCCGTGATGATGACCTTCGCCGCTGATGTCGACCACATGACGGTAAGACTCACTTTTCTTAATGATGTGCAGAAATCGATGCTAATTCGTTCAACAGCAACAAGCAAAGATCGGTGTCGGCATCTCCATCGAGGCCGGCGGCGAGGAGCTGCAAGAGCAGCAGGACGCCATGGGCGCGCAGCCTCCTCCCAACATCCCCTTCTAATTGAAGGCAGCCGACTAGCAGGCAGAACGACATGAGGTCCTGGCCGAGCACAATCCCAACCCGTCCGCTCCACTCCGCTGGCTTCACGCCCCGACCGCCTAAACCTAATACCTCGCTCGCGAAAGGGCCGGGGGCTCATGGCTCGTTCTGGTCGCCGTCTCCCTTTCGCTCTCGTTTTCTCCTGTTTTCATATCACGCCGTGGTCGAGGGCATGAAGGTCACGGCCCTTTTCTTTTCAGCAATGGTCCGCACCGCGTCTTGCATATTCGGCTCTTCAACGAAACGATAGACCTTTTCTCCGCCCTCAGACGTCTCCTGGCGAAGGGGGACCTCATGTCCGGACATGGCGGAATCTCACATGTGCATATCGCAGCGGCCTGCTGGGGAGGAAGGCATCCGATCTGGAAGGGGAAGAGGGAGGGAAAACAAATGTGTATTATAGAATTGTGTGATTGGGAAGGGGAAGTGGGAGCGGGGAAGGATTGGTTTGCTCCCTATCGGGGTTCTAGGGAGAAGCTGGGGTTGTCTTAAGGGTGGTGAGAGGAGCCCCGGGATGATTCGTTTTCATGATCCAGGAATGGCGGCCGCCTTGTAGATATATCAGTGGCAGTCTCGGGATGTGTAAAATAGCATACGCGCGGCGGTTGAAAGCATTATGGGAACTGATTCAGAAGTAGTCACCATCATCGAGCCGGTATTGGATTCAGTTGTTGGGTCGCTTTCCCCAATTGCTGATGCCTACAGTTCAAGCCTTGTTTGTTTGTTACGGCGGCACATCAGGGATATATGAAGATGGTTCTTCCTCCTCTCCTTCTTCCTAGGGTTTTATTCCCCCTTTTCCCCCTTCCTTGGAGAAAGGAAATCAAAAAGACAAGTAAGAAGGAGGAAAGAGATTGGATCGAGAGAAAAGAAACTATCAAAGGGAAGGAAAAAAAGGGAAAGAGAGAAATAGTAAGAAAAAGAAAAAGGCCTTCCGCCGACCATGGAAGGTGGTTACCCCCTTGGGAAGTGAGCATTTGAAATCATGCTAAAACCATCACCACACTTTGTAGTCAATCATTTGACTGTAAACATACATTATACATTTCATGATCGTTCGTAGCATAGCTAGCTACTAGGATATTTATTGAGCTTCGCTGGTCCAAACCCTTCCCGCTTAGAAGACCACCCCAACTCATGCCATTGATGCCAACCAACATCTTAGGGTATCAACCAACCCAACCCATATGAAAATGGTATCTTTCCGCCGTCCAGGCAACCAACCCCTCGCCATGCAATGCCGTATGCCGTATCAAAAAGCCAATGCCGCTGTGCTGGAAAAGCAAAAGAAAGTAAAACCCAGATATGCACCTCTAGTTCGTCCCAACCCCGCCTCAGCCGACGCCATCAAACGGAAGTATGTACCAGAAGCAAAACCCCCCATCTCCCCAAGCCCGAGCCGAGCCCTCACATGACAGAGCACTCGCGATCCGGCAGGCCACCACTCTCCTTCGCCTTCCCCTTCTCCTTGCCCTTCTTCTCCTCCTTGTCGCGGCCCTTGGACTTGCCCCGGTCCTTGTCCTTCTCCTTCTTGTGGTTGTGGAGCATGTGATGGTGGTGCTCCTTCTCCCTGCCGTTGACAGCCTCGTCCCCTTCCGCAGATCCACCACCACCATGCTCGCTAGCCGACGCCTCCGAGTTGGCCGTGCCGTTGGCGCCATTGGCGCCGCTGCTGGAGCCGCTGTCCTTACTCCCCCGGCCGAAACCAAACCTCGATATCGTGAGGCTGATCCTACCCTCACCGACCTGGCTGGTTGGCCGGGACCGGGTCGCGCCGGCCTTGAACTTGGCAGCTGCCCGCGAGAGCCGGGCTCCAGTGGTCTCTTCCTGCGGGGTAACCGCGGGTGAGACGGCGTCGGGGGTCGGGGCGTGATTGGGAGTGACAACGGGCTCGGAGAAGGTGATGCTGGCTCGCCTAGAGTTGTCTGTCCGGACGGTGAGCGAGGGCATGTCGTCGTCAAAGCTGAACCGCGGAGGCCGCTCGATCTCGGAGCTTGGGCGAAGGAACTGGCCCGAGTGGGTGAGCGTGGTGGCCGAGTCGAAGTAACCGCTAGTCGACTTCGAGAGCTGGCCGGCATCGGACGCGGTTTCGGCACTTGGCGATTTGGAGACATCCGTGGCTGATTCGACGTAGCACGGTGGCTCCGCCACAGAGCCGTCGGTTGATGTCGTCGTGACGTCCACGATGGGGACGATTTGGTAGATCAACACGTACGGCATCTCCTCCTGCCTGCGGAGGCACTGCTGGATATCGTCCACTGTTTCAACCCGCTTCTCGATCGCCAAGTCGTCAAACCTCACCCACTGGGGCTCTTCGTAGTCAGGGGGCGGATCATGGTCGTGCCTGCGGTTATCCGTTAGGAGCTTGGGTGCCACCCGAGCATAGGAAATGTAGTGCCCGCTGTGGATCGAGTCGCCCCGGTGGCAGATGACCGACTGCAGCACCAACTTGTACCCCTGGCTCAGCCCGTTCGGGTCTTGCTCCTCGGCCCTCGCATCGTCGACGACCATGAAGTGCGGGAGGCGGAGGCTGTCGGGGATGTCGATGAAGGTGTTTTGACGGACGGGGACACCTTTCTCCGTCATTGTGTACCTCTTCAAGCAGATGGCGACGACAGGGCGTTGGTTGAAGTGCCGAGCAAGCTCCACATCACTGCTTGGCGCGGTGCTGGAAGTGGCATTCCATGCTAGCGAGAAATTCAGCTGAGAATCCTGAGTGCAAAGGGAGGGGTTACTGACGTATTAGCCGGTAGAACTGCCAAGCCGGAATCGTGACTGCTTTCACCACGTTCGAACCAGTGCGCTTGGCTCGTTGGAGGAGGCTCCTCGTTTCCGCGTCTGAAGACGGCTCGTCCGAATGCTTCTCGCTCACCACAAACCTTTGGATGATGCTGGTGGACCTGGCGCGGGAACTAGACGGCGCCGGACTAGGGTTGGATGCGGCCACTGGGGACTGCAAAACATCCCCGTGTGTTGTCCACCGTCGCTGCAGCTGCGTAACCTGGGACTCCTCGTCCGGCTCTTCATCCTCGTGGACCACTCGAATCGTGCTCTCTGGGCTGAGGGCGGGCCTGTCGACGGATTTCTTTTCCTCGACGCTGTCCCGAAGCACATCGACCTTGTTGTTGAAGTAGGCTTCCATGCAGTCTTCGAGCTTGATCCCCTTCCCATCAACGTCGGGCGGCACAGGGAGATTCAGACACCTCTCGTGCACGACCTTGTGGTCGTCCACGTCTCCTTTGCCTTGATGAAAGAGATCCATCTGAAGGGCGAGGAGAGGCAGTTGCAGTGCATCAGCGATGAAAGCGAAGGCTTCCGACGTGTCCTGCTGCTCAAGGAGGGCGGCTTCTTTCCAGCCACAATCGGCCAAGGCCTGCTGGATGTGCTCAGTCTGCGGGAGCTACAGTCAGCCTCAAGCCGCAGGAAGGGGCAGAAGATTGCCATACCATGTCGGTGTGAATCAGCTTTCCGCTCCTGAGCATGTTGACCCATAACCTAATCAATGCGGCCAGCTTCCTCTGGGGCTCGTTTTCCAAGTCATTCTTGAGCATGGACTCGAAGGCTGTCAGGTGGGCGAACATGGCAAAGAGCAGCGAGTCCAGATAGCAGGTGACGTTCCCCCTGTTCTCGGCGCCCAGCATTTCAACATTCGAATCGTAGGGCTGTATTATCCCGGAGAAGGCCTGCTGCTGCAGCTGGAGGAGCTCGATAGCCTTGTTGATGTCGCCGGCGGCAAAGTTCGAGCGGAGTGCAAGACGGATAATATCCTTGGTGATCTCATGGTAATTGAGCTCTGCCAGGCGCTTGGCTATATCCTCTACCTGTTCCCGGTGTCAGCAACGCGCTGACTTGCTGTCAAGTTTCCTCCAGGGGCATACCTTTGCTGCTTCCTTCTCCTCCTCCTCCTTTTCCCTCTGCGCCTGCTTCGCGGAGTCGGTCTTGAAGATGGAAAGCCACGAGTCGGCGGTCAGAGGCCGCGCCTGGTTGTTCCGTCAGCAAATACCGATCTTGTTGCCCTAACGCGTCGGTCACGCACCTTGGCGCCGGTCTCGGACGATCTGTTGCGACGATGCCCATTCTTTTCCCGCACGCTGCGAAACTTCTTGGGCACCATAAGCGAACTAGCCGCTTTCATCATCTCCATCGTTCCCACGGCGGCGTCATGGAAACGCGGTGCGTGAAAGAGGCTGTGCCCACGCAGCTCGAAAATGCGAAAACGCTCCCAGGCGGGGGTTCATATGCGAACGGGGAAGCAAGGTGAATGACGCTACTGAAAAACTATGACGACCAAAAGGGGTATCGATGAGCAAAACCGAGCGCGGGTGTTGGAGGAAGAAAAGGGCGACAAGTCCACGGCGGGAGAGGAGCGTAGAAATGTCGATCGGGTTGTTGAGGACTGGGGGGCGGGGGAGGGGGGCGGGCGGGTGCAGCGGGGGAAATTGTGAGCTCGAGGCGCCGGGACGTTAAGCTGCGGTAAACAGTCAACAGTTGAGCAGATGTCGACGTCAAGCCCAAGTCCGGATAAGAGGTGAGATGGCGGCGGAAGCTCAGCAACAACAACAACAACAAACAGACGGGAGGAGGGGAGAAGGGATGCGGCTGGCGTTAAAGGCCAACAGGTCGCCAACAAATGGGACGGAAGGAGGGGCCCGACGACTGGGCTGGCCCCACCTCAGCCCAGCAGAATGATCAACAACGGAAGTTGCTCGACAATTTTGCAGTCGCCTGCTGCAACCCCCCGGGTCATTCGCCAAACGGAACATTTCGACCGGCGCCAATCTGGCTGCAATAAACCGCCGCCTGATGACGATGACCCGACGAAGTTGAGGCGTGATTGTTGTGGTCGCTGCACATGACCAACCGAAGCGAGCGTCAACCCTCCCGTCTTTCTTTAGAAACTCCATACTCAGGTGGTGACGAGGTACCTACCTCAGCCTACCTACCACACCCAGGCACCATCATCAGGATATCGTACCTATGCAGGTTCCTGTTACCGACACGTTCTGGTTTCTAGATCTGCAAGGCGACAGGACCCCTGCCCCACCGGCCCGCGTGTCTCTCCTTCTCGCTTCGCAAGCCCAGCCGATCCATTGGCTACCGCCCGCCGCCGCCGACGGAGGGCTGCCACAGGGCCTGCGAGCTGACGTCCACAATGACGTTTGGGCTGGTGGGAAGGGCGGCAAGAATCTCGAAGCCTGCCGCAGGCAGATGGGATGGGACGGCATGAGGTGTGCCAGAAAATGGCAATGGTCATGGGAAACACAAATGCGATGTTGGTTTTGAAAACAAAACGGCACAGACGTCTCGAAACTCTCGGTAGGCCTACCCCCCTGGGCCGTGCGCCACGGACTCCCAACAAATGCGGACCCGGCTCGGCCCCCGCTGTGACCCGGGCCCGGGCCGGATTCTGGACGCAAGTCGGGGGTACCGTATATCCCGATCCCGAACTTTGACCTAGAATCGGCAAGTTGACGATTCAAACGTTTGTTATCTATCGTACGACTTAGGCCACCAGAAGGGGTTGTTTTCTCTTTTCCCACTCCTTTTTCTTAGTTTTCTTCGGAGTCTTTCTTTTTCTTCTCCTTTTTATTTTTTCTCCTTGTATTTTCTTTCTTGATAAAAATACAGAAGGAATAGTTGATGTGCTGCGCTAACAAACAAACAAACAAACAAGGGTCGAATTGTGCAGCGAAAATGATCCTCTCACACCCCCTTCCAAACCGCCCAGGTGGACGGACTACTTCCCGGTTTGTCCTACTCTTGTCATGAGATGCACTCGATGCCTACTAGGCCGCGCAAGCACTGAACCATTCGACTCCCCTCCGCAGGCAGCGAGCTTGGCGGAATCGACGGGCTGTCCAGGGAACCAACAGGGCTCAATGTCGCCTCTCTCTTGGGCGTGGACTCTTTTGCTCAATCTTTGGGTTCTCTAACTATCTCACTTCTGTTCCTTTTTCATCATTTACACAGAGTCTTTCCTTGCCCGCTCCTTGTTCAATGAATGTCTTGAGTCTATCTCGCCCTGTATTCCCGGACTGACTCGGCTTAGACAACAAACATCAGACAGACTCAATTCTCCATGTCCTGAGCGAGGACCGGCCTCAAAGCAGCGAAGCTGTGTAGGAAACGGCTCAACATCCATCGTCTCTGCATTTTTGGAGGCAGGGACCAGGCGACATAGCGTTGTTTGGAACGAAATCGAGTCGATTCATATATTCCGTTGTGATGTATCTGCGCACCATATTATACAAACTTCCATCCCCGTGAGAATCCTCTCCCCTCACTCCGGTCCACACCCCAGAAAAGGGCCATGTTCAGGCCTTCAGGGGTATGTGGAACTGTAAAATCAAGCCACCTCCGCATTTTCAGCCACCGTAAAGCTTGGCGCTCCGCACCGCGGTCCCCACCGAGGCCGGGATGCCGAACGAACCTCGGCATGGGGCGGTTAATCGTACCAGGAGGAGGTGAGCCTCGCCTGAGCCATTGATTCAACATCATCAAATTGCCCATATTTCCTGGCCAGAGGGCAGTGACTGTGATTCCCTCATTCTCATTCTTGACTTGACAAGACACAATAAGCCGTCCATACTATTCGCACTTCCACACATACAACACCATCAAACATGTCGGCCCAGATCCCCATCGCCGTAAGGAACCCCACTGTGTTACCCCGGTTTCCAACCATCCTCAACTAAGATGCCTTATGCTGCAGGTCCGTGACCGCGTCAGCGAGCGGGCTCGCAAGACGTTGGACATTGTTGCCAAGTTCGTCGAGGAAGACTGCATCCCGTAAGTCTGGAGACTCCCAACTCATTACCATGCACATTGGTCTCATATGCCGTCAGGGCCGACCCCGTCTTTGAAACCCAGGTTGGCGTGGGCGACGCGAGATGGAAGTCCCACCCGCCCATCCTCGAGGACCTCAAGAAGAAGGCCCGGTCGCTGGGCCTGTGGAACATGTTCCTGCCCAAGGGCCACTACAAGGAGTCGCCGGGCTTCACCAACCTCGAGTACGGCCTGATGGCCGAGTGGCTGGGCAAGTCGCGGGTCGCCTCCGAGGCCGTCAACTGCGCCGCGCCCGACACGGGCAACATGGAGGTGCTGGCCAAGTACGGCAACGACGCCCAGAAGGCCAAGTGGCTGAAGCCGCTGATGGAGGGCGAGATCCGCTCGGCGTTCTTAATGACGGAGCCTCAGGTTGCTTCGTCGGATGCCCGCAACATTGAGATGAAGATTGAGCGGGACGGCGATTACTACGTTCTCAACGGACAGGTATGCACCTCACTGATCGATTACCCCGCCATTCAACTGACCATGCCCAGAAATGGTGGTCCAGCGGCGCTGGCGACCCGCGCTGCAAGGTGTACATCGTCATGGGCAAGAACGCCGCCAACAACGGCGACCCGTACAAGCAGCAGTCAGTCATCATCGTGCCGTCCGACACCGAGGGCATCACGATCCACCGCATGCTGTCGGTCTACGGCTACGACGACGCGCCCCACGGCCACGGCCACATCACCTTCAAGAACGTTCGGGTCCCCGCGAGCAACATGGTGCTCGGCGAGGGCCGCGGCTTCGAAATCATCCAAGGCCGCCTCGGTCCCGGGCGCATCCACCACGCGATGCGCACCATCGGCGCGGCCGAGCGCGCCCTCGAGTGGATGCTCATGCGCATCAACGACCCGCGCAAGACCACCTTTGGCAAGCAGCTGCGCGAGCACGGCGTCATCCTCGAATGGGTGGCCAAGTCGCGCATCGAGATCGACGCGGCGCGCCTCGTCGTGCTCAACGCCGCCATCAAGATGGACGAGCAGGGCCCCAAGGCGGCACTAAAGGAGATCGCGCAGGCCAAGGTGCTCGTCCCGCAGACGGCGCTGACCGTCATCGACCGCGCGGTGCAGTCGTTTGGCGGCGCCGGCGTCAGCCAGGACACGCCACTGGCCAACATGTGGGCGCAGATCCGGACGCTGAGGCTGGCCGACGGGCCGGACGAGGTGCACCTGCAGCAGATGGGCAGGAATGAGAACAAGCGCGGCAAGGAGATCGCTGAGAAGATTGCCAAGCAGAAGGCGAAGACGGAGCAGTTGATGCAGCAGTATGGCGCGAAGAAGACGGAGCTTGGGTCCAACATTAAGCACTAAGATAACTGACTCTGAGTGCGGGAGTCATGTTTGTATGCTTAGCACGGCCTGTTATAAGCCGATTGAAAATCTGCATCCTTCTTTGTTGACTTTTGATTCCTTGCTCGTTTGGGTTGTCGGAGTCATGACGTCCCATTCCTGGGGAATGTTTGCTCATGAACCAGGGTGGGGGTTGTTGTGAGCCCCTGCATTTCATGCCGTTGCCCGGTCGATGCTGCCTAAACTGGAAATGTGTTTTTCTTCCCGTTTTTCTGCCCCCGACCACAGCCTTGCAACAAAGCATTTCTGGACTGAATTTAAACTTGTATCACACCCAGCTCTCCGTTTGCTCTTCTCGCACGCAACAATCCGCACCACGCTGCATTTCTCCGCCTAGCTTCCACCTGAGCTTTGCCTGTTTCGCATTGCCCGCGCACCTTGCCTCCCTCGAGCAATCCGTCTCTCTCCTCTCTCGACAAACGAGCCAGACAAACAACAGCAATGGCCGCCAACGTCCTTGCCACGAGGGATGCCAACGTCCCAATTTCGCAACCCGAGACCGACACGAACACCAAGCCCAATGTCATGAGCATGGAGCACCACCGCCAGGTCTTTCAGTCCAAGATGGAGCAGGGCGGCGAGTACGTTACCCTCTTCCGATGCCAGCCATGGCCACAGGATAAGGAGGCCCAGATGCTAACGTCGTTGCGCCTCGCCAGGAAAACCACCTTCGTCTCGCCCTCAGACAACATCATGAGCCCTTGCACCGCCAAGCTGAGCGCGTTCCGCAACAAGCAGGTTGGCAAGTACGTGCTAAAAACCACCAGCTCCGCTCCTCTGCACTGTACACAGTTCACTAATGTTTGTTGCTGTTCCAGGGTCAAGCCAAAGTCGCTCTTTGCGCAGGCCTCAGCTAAGAAACTCGAGGCTGCCGAGGGCAAGCCTGCGGCTGCTGCCGCCAACCCTTTCGCCAACTGAGTCCGATTGACTCGAGCCGATTCGAGCCGACTCGACCTACACACTTCCCATTCGTCACCCATCCTGTCCCACCTACGGGATTGGTCTTTGGCTTGCGCCTTGATATTTCCTTTGTTTGCTTTTTCGCAGAGAAGGACGTTTTTGTTTGAGGGAGAGGAAGGGATGGTTGGTTGGTCTACACATGAGGCGTTTGAGGGTCATGTTTATCTTGTTTGTTGGGAATACTTGATACTGGGCGAAGGGTTGTTTATGACTGGTTATGACAAGGCAACACACAAAATTGAGCACATCAACACCACAAGGAGAACGACATCTTCGTCGTAACCCGCATTACCTGCTCTCTTCTCTTGCGGAAACTACGCCTTCCACCCGCTGACTATGTACACCACATCCTCGTCCGCCACGGTGTGCCCGAGCCCTACCCTCTGCGGGATATGCCTCGCACTCGCGCCCCAAACCAGCGCGTACTTGAACGTGTCCTTGAGCGTCCGATGGATACGATCACAAACATCCTCAATGGTGCTGTTGCTGCGCACGATGAGCGCCTCGCTAAAGTCCGGATCCACACCCTTGCGCTTGGTGTAGATGCGGATCAGGTTGAGCTCCTTCCAGCAGCGGTCGACGACGTCCTGGATGCCCAGGTCCAGCTCGCAGCTCATGACGACCGTGTTGGGCTCGCGCGCCAGCTTGTCGAGGAAGTCGAGCGACACGCTGTCGATCTTGTTGTACACGTACAAGCACTTGATGTACTTGCGGTGGTCCTTCATGATGACGTCGATCAGGTCGTCGACGGTGCAGTTCTCGTCGCGGATGAGCACCTCGCAGTTGAGGAGCTTGTAGTCGCGGAGGATGTTCATAATCATCTTCTCGTCGAGGCCCTTGGGTGGGGACTGGAAGGTGATTTTCATGCCGCCGGCCTTTTTGGGTTTGAGGTAGATGTTTCTGTTGGTGTGTAAGCAAGAGGTCGGTCCGGGGGGTACCGATGAGTACTTACGGTGGCTCTCTGTTCAGCCGGATCCCTACGGCTTCCAATTCGGCTTCCAACAATGCCCTCTGCTCGGCCCTCTTGGTCGCGTCGAGAACCATGAGGATAAGATCGCTCGTCTTGGCCGCCGAAATGACCTGCCGACCCCTTCCCTTGCCTTCCGCAGCCCCCTCGATAATACCCGGCAAGTCGAGCAGCTGGATCTCAGCGCCGCCATATTCGAGGACGCCAGGGATGGCGGTAAGTGTTGTGAAGGCGTATGAGGCGACTTCGGATCTCGTCTTCGTGACTTTGGATAGGAAGGTCGACTTGCCCACCGACGGAAAACCGACCAGCGCTATCCGTGCATCACCGCTCTTGCTCACGTCGAAGCCAGCACCTCCGCCGCCGCCAGCTCCCGGCCCCGGCTCAAGCAATTGGGCGCGAAGCCGCGCAAGCTTTCTAGCAAGCTGTCAGAAGGTGGAGGTCACATGTTGGAACACAAGCACTTACTCACCCCTTTAAGAGACCCAGATGATATTCTGGCAGTCACCATCAGCAACAAACTTCAAGCCGAACTCAGAGGGGCGGATAATGCGTACCCGTTGCCTTATTCTCTGCAAAAATGTCAGTCAACCAAAGCTCGACGAATACTCGCGGCGCAACTCACTCTGGGTCTTCCTCATCTCCTCCTCAATCCTGTCCCTGTGTCAACTCATGTCCTCCTGTCCGTCAAGGTCGACCACTCACTCCTTGATCTTCTCTGTGATGTTCACCATGTTGGCGGTTGGAAAGGCGTAAAGCCCTGGTAAACTCTTATGTTAAACTGGCAAAAATAGTTGAATAGCAACTTTGTTGTTGCAGACTATCTTGTCGTGGACTTTGTGTAGCTTCCCCTCGCGAAATCGAGGCTTGGGCAGATTGACCCCACGTTGCGATGCGGCACAATTTCTCGTGGCGGGGTGCCAGGGGCGGCGAGGTTGCTCACCGCTTTCCTGACCCACCAAGCCCACCAAGCCGCAGCGGTGGGGCCGGATGTTGTGGGTCTGCGTGAGATCTGCCAAGACCCAGCCAGCTGTAAAACCGATTTGGAATCTTGAGAACTCGGCCTTCATCATTCTGGAGCTTACGGTTCCCTCCAACAACACCGCATCATACTGCACAACTTGACGCTCCCTCCCCACAACGCACAATTAATCGTCATGGCAGAAGTCGAGACGAGGCCCGAAGCGGCCGTCACAGCCCCCGACGATGCGCAGAACGGCGCGCAAGAGCTCGCGCTCACGACAGTCAACAACGAGGTGGCGGCCCCGACCGAGAAGAAAGTGAAGAAGATCATCCGGCGGAAGAAGCGCCCGGCGCGGCCGCAGATTGACCCAGCCCTGATCAAGTCGGAACCGCCACCGCAGACTGGCACCGTCTTCAACATCTGGTACAACAAGTGGTCGGGCGGCGACCGCGAGGACAAGTACCTGTCGCAGACGCACGCCAAGGGGCGATGCAATATCGCACAGGACTCGGGGTACACGCGCGCGGACTCTCGGCCGGGGTCATATTTCTGTTTGTTCTTCGCGAGAGGGATATGGTACGTCGCGTGCCTGCTGTTACCTCGGTGTGGTTGAAACCATCCAGGTTGCTGACACTTCCGTAGCCCCAAAGGACAAGACTGCGATTACCTCCACCGCCTGCCCGGCCTGCACGACATCTTCAACCCAAACGTCGACTGCTTCGGGCGCGACAAGTTCAGCGACTATCGCGACGACATGGGCGGCGTCGGCAGCTTCACCCGCCAGAACCGGACCATCTACATCGGTCGCATCCATGTGACGGACGACATCGAGGAGATTGTTGCGCGGCACTTTGCGGAGTGGGGGCAGATCGAGCGCATCCGCGTGCTCAACACGAGGGGCGTTGCGTTTGTGACGTACACCAACGAGGCGAATGCGCAGTTTGCGAAGGAGGCGATGGCTCATCAGTACGTTTCAGTGTGGTTAAACGCCCTGTCGTTCTTGACTGACATGCTCTAGGTCTCTCGATCACAACGAGATCCTGAACGTCCGGTGGGCAACAGCAGATCCGAATCCTATGGCGCAAAAGCGGGAGGCGCGGCGCATCGAGGAGCAAGCAGCCGAGGCCATCCGAAAGGCGTTGCCGGCGGAGTTTGTTGCTGAGATCGAGGGTAAGGATCCGGAGGCGCGCAAGCGGCGGAAGCTGGAGAGCAGTTACGGGCTGGAAGGATACGAGGCGCCGGACGAGGTGCACTTTGCTCGGGGCCCGAATGCCGTCAACCCGAGGGGCCGGGAAGGGTACGAGCTTGAGCATGAGCAGCGGCTTATGTTGGAAGCGGCGGAGGCCCAGGTTGAGGAACAGGCTCAATATCAAGAGCAGGCTGAACCGCAGGCGGGAGGCATTCTGTCGAGCAGTACATTGGCCGCGTTACAATCGGCCAAAGTAACTGTCGCCGCAAAACCGAAAGCCGCAGCTCCGTCTGGGCCGCTAGTAGCCTACGACAGCGACGACAGCGATTAGGGGGAGGGCAGCTTCACACCTGTACAATGTCACTTATGATACCACCAATCTAGACAGCCGCAACTCGGCACCTGGTCGTTGCCCAGGCATTTCTTGATTCTGACCTACACCCCCTGATCAACTATTGAAGATCCTCGAATACAAAACCTCATGCCTGCCCACCCACAAATCCATAACCGGCACGTTCTGCCCAGCCTCCTCCGCCCTCGTCTCCCACTCCCTCTCAACCATGGCCGCGATCAGCCCTTGCACCGCCTCACTCGCCAGCGTCTTTTGCGCCTGGTACGGCCCAAACATGCCCGCCCGCACGGCCGCCGACACGAGCGCCTTGACGTGGCCCAGCATGAAGACGTACGCCGTCTGCTCGCGCCCGAGCCCGACCAACGCGCAGATGGCGCCGAAGAGCGGGGCGAGGTGTGCTGCGACGGGTGGGGGGTCGTCGGTGCTTCCTCCTCCTGATGTTGCTGTAGAAGAGGTAGAAGAAGATGTAGAGTTTCGCAGGAGGGCGGAAAACTGCCTCAACGCATCCACCCCCTCCGCTGCCGCCGCAGTCACACACGCCGCAAACGACCGCTCCCAAATAGACAACAGCGCCCTTCCCTGCGCGACCGACGCTCTCCGTCCAACAGTGCACACGATGCTGGCGTCAAGCACATCATCCAGCGCAGCCAGGTTCGTAAGCGACGGATCGCGGTGCGCCGACAGCACAAAAGGAAGGGTGGTGGACGCGTAGGACGAGATGGATAGCGGCAGGAAGGAGGAGGCGAAGGATGCCGGTTGGGCAAAGACGGATTTCTGGTGGGCGAGGTAGCTCTCCAGGCCTGAGGAGAAGGCGAAGCTTCCTAGGGGGAGGGCGGAGTCGGAGAGGAGGAGGAGGAAGTGATTTGGGGAATTTAGGGTCGAGGATAAGGGTTCTGGAACAGAAGGTCAGTGAGTTTATGTGAAAAAGAAGGTTGCTAGGGGGACTGACTTGATGGTGGGGGTTGAGTGTGAGAGGTGAGTTGTTGGCGCTTGGCTTTGGCTTGGGCGAGCCGGAGCTCAAGGTCGGCGATTTCATTTTCTAATTCGAAGTCATCAACACCGGACCTCTCGATGGGATCGGGGCTCATCTTGGCGATTCATGGTCACTCCTTGGTGTTGAGTTTGAGAGAGAGTGAAGCAGGTCAAAGGCGCTCAACATCGCTGATAAGCTTATCTAAGGCTTACCCCTGATTATGACATGCAATTACAACGCTGTTCCCAACATCACGACTTCAACCATGAACCAACTTGACCTCGTAAGGCAGTAAAAGGTATCCCAGACACAACGCCAAACCCTCTTTGCCCTTAATGATAGCCCAACCATCCCAATATGTGAAGAAAACAAAATGCCCAAGACCAGCCCATGACAGTACCCAACAACAGCAATCCACACCAGCTCATCGCCATCACGGCCGAGCATTCTCCTTATCTCGCCCAAGCTGCTGCTGCAACAGCTTCCGCTCCTTGATCCTCTGCTGGATCCGGGCAAGCGCGGCTGCCTTCCGGTGTTCTGGTATTGTCGTCCGCGAAGTATTCATTGTGCTCCAGATGGCGCTGCTCTGCGCGTTCGTGCCGCCAACGTCTGGTGACGTGTCGTCCTCTGGCGATAGCGGACGGGTTGGGGGTTTGCTCGTCTGCTGCTCGAGCGAAGTTTTTCTGGCGCGCTTGGCGCGCACATCGGCGAGGATGTCGTCCAGAGTCGCCTTCTCCTTTGACGTCGCCGTCCAGGTAGATCGCGTTGGCCGGTCTGGCCGGCTGATAGGCTCTTCCCGGGAGTGGGCCGAGCGGCCACTCGATGCGGAACTGCGACTATCCTGTAGGTTTCCGCGATCGCTAAACACGGAGGAGGCGGGTAGCCCTTTCGTGCCGAACTCGGCTTCGAGCTTCTCCCTAAGAGCCCGGGCTTGCGCAAGGGTGGCGTCGTCGTGGGAAGCGCGCTTGGAGAGTTCGGGGCTGCGCTTCTCTCGTTGTCTCGACTCGGCGGATGTTGCTGAGGTCGTCATTGTCCTCGAGGTGACCGGTTCTTTCGGCTCATTGACATGCTTGTGCACCCGCTCGCTCTCCTTTGCTGCTAATTCCAAGGTCTTGAGGGCTGTGCTCTTCTCATCAAGACTCTTTGCCCGGGTCGACCGATTTGTCCGCCTTGGCTCTGGTTCGCCCCTCTTGAGCGCCTCGAGCTCCTCCTGGAGCTCCGAGATCTTTTCGTTCTTCTTCTTCAAGACCTGCTGAGCCTCCAGATACCGGGCCTTGGCGTCGTCTTTCAGTTTCTCGTAAGACCCTTTGGAGTCCTCCAGCCGCTTTTCCAGGTCTTGGATTCTTGATGCGCCCTGAGACACTTCGCTTGATAGTTTGCGATTCTCCTCCGCGAGCTTGTTGGCTCGTTGCTCCGCAAACTTCAGGTCGGCCCTCAACCGGTCTCGTTCCTCTTGGAGTTTCTCGAGCTCACGGACCTGTGACCTTGCCCGCCTCAGCTCCCGCTGAGCTTCCATCAACGTCCGCTGTGTCCGTGGCGATGCAGTCCGTCGTTGTCGATGAGATCCGTCTCCTGCCCCGTCGACATTCTCCTGAAGCAAGGCTTCGAGCTCCTCCACTTGCTTCTTGTACTCGGTTGCAAGGGCCGTCTGCTTGGCGAGCTCATCCATCAGCGCCGGGTCGCTCTCCCCTCCCTTCCTCCGAGCAGATAATGACGCTTGCCGAGTCATCTCGGCCACCTTTTCCTCCATCAATTTGACCTTCTCCTGCTCCTCCTTGAGTTTCCGATGGAGTTCGAGCGCCTCAGCATCCTTCATCTTTGCATAAGACTTGGCGAGATGCTTGTACTTGACAAGCTTCTCCATCTCAGCCTTTGCATCAGTGTGGTAGGTCTCGAAATGCGACTTCCAGTATTTTCCCGAGCGCGAGTGCGGTTCGTTCAAGTCCGTGGTGACGTCGGGTTCGAAGTCTGACTCGTCGTCCTCCACTTCCTCCCATGCGTCCTCTGGCTCTTTTGCTTCGTACGCAAAGTCCTTCTCGTCCGTCTCGCTCAACTTGTCGACGCGCTTCCGCGAGCTCTCGAGGGCTTGTTGCAGCTTTGTCTTTGGCCGTGACTGGGTCCCCTCGCCGTTCCGGTCAACCCATGGACTGGGGAATTTGCCGGGACACTCGTCTGGTAGCCCGGTGGTGCTGGTCTTTGCGGCCCCTCCCGAACCCTGCTTAACGTCATGGCCGAACGAGACGCGTTTCCGACGCGTCGTGCCGGTCCCAGGCGTAAGAAGTATCCCTGGAGGTTTCACCGGTGACTTGTCGGTGGGAGGTGCTGGGTTGGCATTCTGCTGGTTTGGTTGGTCTTTGGCCTTCGGGGTTCGGCGATCTCGCGGCGCCGGGGTACCGAAAAGCGCGGTCTTCAGCGCGCGCACGGCAAACACGGGCGCAGGTGTGTCGGGTACGTCAATTTGCGTGGTATCGTCTGGGATTGTGTGAGTGCCAAATTCGACTGGACTTCTTCCAGCAGAAAGAAAGTCACGTACCCGAGACTGGCGCGTCGCGCGCGCTGTCCGAATTGCGCTTCAGGGCCCAGCTGATCATCGTGACTGCTGGCTGCTAGTTGAAGCGCAAACGTGGCGGCAATATCAAGCTGCACCTCCGCAAACTAGTCCATCGACGGGGTCGTGGTCGACCGGCTCCGTCGCATCAGTCTCTCCGTGTGTCGCTCGTGGTTGCTAGGTGTTTGTTGATTGCCCGAAGCAGCCATTCAGGGAGGCAGATCAGATGTTGTGGGGCGTTTCTGGGCCCAAGGGAAGCAAAAGTGGGGGGCTGCGGCGCGTGCTGGAATTGACAGGGGTCTTCAGCCGAGAACCCCACCTCATTCGCTTCCAGGGTTGTTTTGAGTCTGGATTCTGGAAGTTGAGGAACCTCCACTGCTTCACAACTTGCAAGTGACAACCAAGTCCTGCCATCTCAGCTTTGAGTCACACTGTTGCTCTTCCTTTTCCAGCATCTCATCTCCACCCAGTTCCAATTACTCAACTGCAACATTTCTGAAAAATGATGGGCTCAACTCGGTAAAGTCTTTACTCACAGCCAAATCGCTTTTGGCTGTGAAGTAGAGTTACAGTACCCCCGTCCACGGGTACCACGTCCGATTCCGATCTTGTCTTGCAACTGAGTTCCCTAGACCAACTGCTGGTTTCACACCCAGACAACCATCTCAGTCTCTGTTACACCAGCCATGGCGCCCAAGAAAAAGCCCGTCCAACCGCAAAAGAAAAATGCAGACGACAGTTTCCCGGGGCTTAAGGGCCCGGGGAAACCCCCAGCCAAGTCGCAGTACCAAGAGCAGCAGGAAAACGAAATGATAGCCCTGAAGGCCATCTATGGGGAGGACTTCACTGAACACACCGCTGCACATGGCGCATGGCATGTAAGTTGTGGACGTTGGCATGTTCCATTCTTCTGCCATGCATGGCTGACCTCTGAAAGAAATCCGAGCCGTCTTTCGATATCCGTATTCAGGCTTCATCAGATGGCGATCTCGCCATGACCCTTGGTGTTGTTCTTGTGGCTACGTATCCGAAATCTCCTCCTGTCTTGACCATCAAGGATGCCAATGACCTGCCCGACTCGACCAAGTTCAAGATTCAAAAGTTCCTCGACACACAGCCCAAGATTTGGGCTGCCGAGCAGCGAGAAATGATCGACGGGCTTGTTGAGGGCGTCCGTGAGATTCTCGAGGCCGCTGCCATGAAGAAAGCACAGGGCTTGGGAATTCCGTCCCTGGAGGAAGAGCGGGCGGCCCATGAGGCCGAGTTGGCGAGGCAGGCCCGCGACGAGAAGGAGCAGGAAGAGCGCAAAAAGCTCGAGGAGATCAAAGAAGAGGAGCGCGGTACGCATTTCGGTTCACTTGAAGTGTATACATCATACTGACACGGTAGACAGTTCTCGGCGATATGGTCCAAGAAGAGATCAAGCGGCAGAGAACCAAGGCAAAAGAGTCCAGAAAGAAGAACAGGAGCCAGAGGTTATCACCTGACCGCGTCGCCGAAGACCCCGCCGAGACCGATGTTGCCCTCGTTTTTGACCAGCCGTGCAAATTGACCGACGGATCAGGCAATGCCTTGTACTTCCAGACCGTCATCGGAAGAATGATCTATCGAGAAGGCCCCGTAACCACGGTGTACAAAGTCAAGCCTGTTCTCTCTGCAAGGAACCTGCGCCCAAGTCTTGCCCTGAAGCAGGTTGAGCTGAAATCTCACGGAAAGGACTCGGCCCAGTCAAGGAAGCAGCTCCAGTCCTTGGAGGCCCAGCTGGAATCGCTGAAGAAGCTGCGCCACCAAAACCTCCTTGAGCTAATCGATTACAAGATCGATCGCTCCATCAGCGACACGGACTCGTCATCGCCCGCCGTCTGGAGTATCAGTGTCCTGACGCCCCTCAGCGACAAGGGCCCGCTTGACGAACTCCTCGACCTCGCCGGCCAGATCGACATCAGCAAGGCCAAGATATGGACAACTGACCTCCTAGATGCGCTGGCCTTCTTGCACAACAACGGCATCGTCCACCAGGATATTCATCCTGGCAACATCTTACTGTGCAGGGAACCGGCGGGGGACGTCGTCCCGAAGATGGCTGATGCTGGCTATCAGAGGGAACTGCACAACATCTGCACCAAGGTGGCCACTCTGACGACGATGAGGGCAGCCAAGTCAGCATACTGGTTTCCGCCCGAGATCGCTGGCGTGTCGAAGCCGCAATACACGCAAAAGACGGACGTGTGGGATTTTGGGATAGTCTTCTTGCAGATGCTCTTCGGCCTGAACGTGGCGGAAAAGTACCACTCCCCATCGGCGTTGATAGACTCACTCAATCTATCCGCTCCCCTCGAGGAGTTGGTTGCCAAGTTCTTCAAGTCTGATCCCAAGAAGCGACCTCGCGCGTTCGAGCTGTGCTCGAGCGAGTTCTTGGCGACCAGCGCCCCCATCCTCGCCGAAGACGACTCTGCTGTGATGGGCGGCTCGCTGATGTCTTCTTCTCAAGGTTTGCCGCTGAGGCTTCGCCGCGATTCCGCGAACCGCAGCGTCATCACCTCGAGGTATCTCCAGGACTACGTGGAGGAGGCGCGGTTAGGCAAGGGTGGCTTTGGAGAGGTGGTCAGAGCGCGCAAGATGATTGATGGCCGTCTGTATGCCATCAAGAAGATCACGCAGCGGTCCCAGGAGACGCTATCCGAGATGCTCAAAGAAGTCAGGCTGCTTTCGCAGATGAACCATCCCGCAGTCGTGCGGTATTACAACACTTGGCTCGAGGAGATTCCTGACTTCTCTGACGCGGAAGGGGATACGTCGACAGAGGGCCCGGAGACTGAGACATCCAGAGGCACGATTTCCCGCAGCATCAACATCGAGTTCACCGAGAGTAAGAGCAGGGGGTTGGATTTCATGTCGTCAAGCGGGCACCCATACATCGAATTTGGTTACGAGTCGGCTATCGAGGACGACGAGGATGATGAGGACGAAGATGGCGACGAGGGTTCATCGTCTTCTGAGGAAGACACCTCGACCCTGAACAGCAAGGCTCCGAGAGAGCAGCTGCTCGTCCCGACCAAGCGCACCAGGAGAGGAAGTGCTCGCCCGTTCCGTACGATCATGTACATTTCGATGGAATACTGCGAGAAGCGAGTAAGTCTGCCTTCAATCACATTCAGCCCTCCGTCTCCGGCGCTAACGTATCCAAGACCCTCCGTGACCTGATATCGCGCAACCTGTACAAGGAGACCCAGGAGATTTGGCGACTGTTCCGCCAGATCCTGGAGGGTCTCGCGCACATCCACAGCCTCAACATCGTCCACCGTGATCTCAAACCTGAGAATATCTTCATCAGCGCCGGCCCAGACGGGGTTGAGAACGTGAAGATTGGCGACTTTGGTCTGGCCACGAGCGGGCAGCTCGCTATGGACAAGACTGCCTCCAACGTGGATGCAAGCGACATGACCCGAAGCATTGGCACTGCCGTCTACGTTGCCCCTGAAGTGAGGACCGGGGGCAGCGGCTCGTACACCGCTAAAGTGGATGTAAGGACCACCTAGCTTTCAAGAGTTCTTATGTCTCCCCTACTGACATTTGGCAGATGTATTCCCTAGGCGTCATCTTCTTCGAGATGTCATATCCCCCGATGCTCGGCATGCAGCGCGCACTTGTCCTTGAGCAAGTCCGGCGAAACCCACCGGCTCTCCCCTCGGACTTCAAGCCTGCCGACAAGAATCACACCGTCATCTTGCTGTCCCTGCTGAATCATAACCCCAAGGAGCGGCCATCGAGCGTGGAGCTGCTTAAGAGCGGCAAGATGCCGGTCCAGATGGAGAGCGAGGCGATTCGGCGCGCCATTGCCGGGATGGCAGATCCGAACTCCCCGTACTTTGAGAAGATGCTCAGCACGCTGTTTGCCCGACAAATTGAGCAGGCAAAAGACTACGCATGGGACATGTCATCTTCAACCCCGAGCCCTGCCGACCTCATGCGCCGATACATCGTCAAGGACACCCTGATATCGATCTTCCGGCGGCATGGCGCTGTTGAGGCGCCACCCGCGTGCCTCTATCCCCGATCATCGCATTATGGACAGAATGCTGTCCATTTGCTTGACCGAAACGGCACAGTGCTTCAGCTCCCGTTCGACCTGGTGATGGGCCACGCCCGGTCTCTCGCGAGAATCACGAACTGCACAGTCCCACAGCGCTCGTACTCGTTCGGAAACATCTTTCGAGATCGACATGACGGCGGGCAGCCCGACGTCTATGGCGAAGTCGACTTCGACATTGTCACGACCGACGCCCTGGACCTCGCCTTGAAAGAGGCCGAGGTCATCAAAGTTCTGGATGAGATAGTTGCTGCCTTTCCCACGACGTCGTCGACGCCAGTCTGCTTCCACCTGGGCCACTCCGACCTTCTGCATCTGATCTTTGAGTTCTGCGGGGTCGAGGTTGGCGCCAGGCAGGCTGCTGCCGAGGTTCTCAGCAAGCTCAACATTCGTAATTTTACGTGGCAAAAAGTTCGGAGCGAGCTCCGGTCGCCTCTGGTGGGCATCTCAGCTACCAGCGTCGACGAGCTGCAGAGATTCGATTTCAGGGGTAAGCATCTTAATCCCTACCCTCTGCTGCCGATTCACTAATCTTTAATAGACACATCCAGCAAGGCCATCACCAAGCTGCGGAACCTCTTTGACGGAACCGAGTACAGCGAGAAGGTCTCGTCTACATTGGCCCATCTGAGGGAAGTCTACGAGTACACCAAGAAGTTCGGCCTGACCAGCAAGGTCTACATTGCGCCGCTCAGCAGCATCAACGAGACCTTCTTCCGCGGAGGCATCCTCTTCGCTTGCCTGTACGACAAGAAGGTCAAAGACGTGTTCGCGGCCGGCGGCCGCTACGATGATTTGATCAAGGAGCACCGTCCCAAGATTGGGAGCCGTTTTGGAGAGCGCCACGCGGTGGGCTTTAGCTTGAACTGGGAGAAGCAGCTCGCAAAACAGGTACCGAAAACGACGGGCAAGGCATTCCTCAAGAAGGCGGTCGAGGAAGAAGCCCAGGGCATCTTCAGCACGAAGCGGGTTGGTCTCACTCACTCCCTTTGAATGCAACTGTGTAGCTAACATGAGCAGTGCGATGTACTGGTCGCCAGCTTCGACCCGTCCGTGCTGCGCTCCTCGGGCATCGAACTCGTCCAAACCCTCTGGGCGCACGGCATCAGCGCCGAGCTGGCGCGCGACGCCCGCTCCCCCGAAGACCTGCTCTCAACCTACCGCGACGAGTCCTACAGCTGGATCGTCATCATCAAGCAGGACAACCTCCTCAAGATCAAAACCCTCGGCCGCAAGGACGCCCCCGACGCAGACATCGCCGCCAAGGAGCTCCTCTCGTGGCTCAAATCCGAGATCCGCGACCGCGAGTCCCGCTCAGGCACGCGATACCGCAGCACCGCGGGCGTGGTGCCGCACTCGGACTCGGTGGGCGCCATGCTCCCTTCCTCGGCCACAGCCGCATCGCCGCACGGCCAGCAGCAGGACGTGCACGTTCTCGTGGCCCAAACAAAATCCAAGAAATTCAACCGCCGCGCCGTCGTCGAGCAGGCGCAGGCCTCCGCGGCACGGCTGGTGCAGTCGTTCCTCGAGGGCCCCATCGCGGCCATCGAGACGACGGACGCCGTCATGGATCTGATACGCGGCACGAGCCTGTCGGACCCGGAGAGCTGGCGGCGGGTCGAGCATGGCGTGGGCACGGCGGAGAAGAAGTATGTGCGCGAGATACACGATATGCTGCAGCAGTGGCGGGAGGAAGGGGAGGCGAAGAAGGAGGGGGATGGGCCGGGGAATGCGTTTGTGTATAATTTCCGGACGGGGAAGTGTGTCTACTATGACTTGGGGGCTTAGGGGGCTTCCAATGCGGTATCGGGCCAGGCGTGGGGGGAGAGGGAGAGGGAGAAGGGGGATAAGAGGGAGAGGAGGGAACGGAGGTGGTCGGTTGGGATTTAGGTGTATGGATGGGGAGGGAGGATTTTCAAGGTGCATTTTCTCTCCTTCTGGTTTGGGCTTTCTCTGGTTGCGGCTTTGGGTTGGTTTGTTTGCCTGCTTTTAAGGTAGCGCAGTCGGGGCATCGTGCATGCATGCATGGTCCAGTCTTGGGCTTTGTTGCGGCGGTTAGGATGGCACACTTTCTAGCATTGATACCCCGGATGCGCAGCGATGCTGGGGTTGAATGGATCTTGTAATTGTATCTGAGCAAACGATGGTTGAGTTCTCCTTGCTGTCTGTAGCAAGGCTCTGACAAAAGGTCTGAGTGTGGCGGCTGGGTTCGCTGATATGGTGATTGCCCCTGGCCGGAGAACGGCCTTCTTTTGTTCTTTCGCCACACTCTTGCGCATGTGCATGACCACTGCATGGCCATTTTTAACGGCCATGAACATCTGTCGGGTGCTTGTCAATGCTGAGGTGAGACTTTACCAATTTGTGTACATTTGATGAGAATTTCAGGTACTGTGTGGTTTCTCAATGATATCGACCTGACTTATTGTATCCGCAGAAGTCGTGGGTTATTGTGTCCGTGGGCTTGTTCTCAATTTAAGAACCATGCGATGAAGTTCATGGCGTCTTCAATGAGGTCGCGAATCAAACACGCCTCGGTCACCTCTTTTTGTGGGCCCACTCCTGCCGCGGCACGCCGGCGATGGCGGGGCAGTGGCACTGGGCACCAGCCCGGTCAAGACTCGGCAAAATCCGCGATGCATGAATGGAGGCGGTTCCGGCCGGACCTGGAGTGACTCTTGCCTGACCTTAACAAAGTCGGGAGTATAATAGGAAACCTCAACACCATCCCTTTGTTTCTTTCTCATTCACCGGGTTTGTTTTCTTTTCGGGCGTTCTAATACACCCTTGCTTGAAATTCCAGATAGGAACGCCGATTTCTTCTCGGTTTGCCGCCGTCGCCTCCGCCTCTTCCCCACCGTCTCGATCACCTGCCTGACTGCCCAGTCGTCTTGACCTCGATCTTCATCGCGCAACCTCTTCGTTCTTCCCTCACCACAACTTTTCGAAAGCATCCGCGATACGCTTCCCGCCACCTCGTCACCTAACCGTCCCTCCTCACTCGCCGTCGCTCCGTGCTCGTCAGCCACCATGTCGTATGCCGCGGCGCCCACCGGCGCGAGGACGCGCCTCATGAGCGAGATGAAGGCGTTGCGGAAGGAGAAGTGGATCAACTTTGAAGATGTAGGTGGAAAATCAGCCCGACAGTCCGACCCGACAAGCGAGCTGACCCGAGTCCTCCCTGCCAGGGCGACCAAGACAGCATCCTCAAGTGGCGCTTCGGCCTCATGGTCGTCAACTCAGACAGCGCCTTCAACGGTGGCTACTTCAAGGCCGAGATGACCTTTTCCGACGAGTACCCTTACCAGCCGCCCAAGTTCCGCTTCCTGATCCCCATCACGCACCCCAACATCTACCCGGACGGCCAGCTCTGCATCTCGATCCTGCACAAGCCCGGCGAGGACATCATGTCGGGCGAGGAGGCGAGCGAGAGATGGTCGCCGCTGCAGGGCGCCGAGAGCGTGTTGCGCTCCGTCCTGCTGCTGCTCGACGATCCCGAGATCAACTCGCCCGCCAACGTCGACGCCGGCGTCATGTACCGCGACCGGCGCGACGAGTACATCAAGAAGGCACGCGAGACGGTCGAGAGGTCCAAGAAGGACATCCCCGCAGGCTTCGAGATGCCCACGAGTTTCGAGGCTGCGCCCCCGCCGAAGCAAGAGAACGACGACGACTTCTGGGCGGATGAGAGCGAGGAGGAGTACGACTTTGGGGGTAGTGACACGGGAGACGATGAAGAGATGGACGACTTTGAGGACGAGGAGGGAGAGGAAGAGGGCGAGGAAGACGAGGAGCAGGAAGGCAGCGAGGAGGACGACGATGACGACCATGGCCGTCACTGAGACGCCCTCGCCAGCCGACAAGGTGGCACCTCGCGCTACGTGCCTCTGACACCCAACTTTCTTCCTTTATCGTTCTCTTTTAACTTTTCGGTCTTCGGCATGCATAGCGTTATGGGCACGACGGGTGGGCGTTTCGAGTTTCAACGCCCATGGGCAGGGGATATGGTTGTATTTGGGCGGGGTCATAACTGCTGGGGATGCATCTTCATGGGTCTTCGTGGATTTCACAGGAGAGGAGTGGTCAGGAGTTTACCTCAGGATGGGAGCAGTAGATTGCTTTCTTGCTATCTTAATACACCAACATTTAGCTTCGCAGATGAGCGAGGACGTCATCCTCAGCTGCCCTTTTGTGATTTGAATGTGAGAAGGTAAGCGGGAGGTGATACAGGTCGGCTTGCCCCGTGTAAGACTGTCCGCGGGGTCGACAGGGGTCGGCGCCAAGACGCAAGCTGGGCAGCTGCTCCAACATGTGCTGCACGGTTCAAGTTCAACCAAGTTCATGCATCCAACTCGACGGAAAGCGCCATGAAAGACAAACGCCCACGCCAGCATGCTCATGTTTAGCCAGACACATACCGACAAACACATCTTCAGGAGGACCGAGTTTTATCTTTAGGCCACACGCACATCCCCGGCACCAAGCTTCAAGCACCGAGACCGTCGAGGACCAGACCGGGGCAAGCTCCCCGCTACCGTGACCAAAGCACTGCGCGTCGACCGATCGCTTCCCACTTACGCCCTCCGACTCCAAGAACCGAGTCACCGCATTCTGGTTGCTACAGAATTTTCTGGATGGCCTCTCGGTAGATCTGAATCGGACAGCATTTTACCATAGGACGGCCGATATATCGCCGGGGCAGCCCAGCCGCCAACATGGCCTTCAACGGGGGCTCGGTCTCTACCGAGGACGTCAATATGGTGGTTACCATCACTGGGTTTGCGGACCAGGCCATGATCAGGAACGCGTTGCAGGGCAATCATGGCAATGTCGAGAATGTCATTAATGAGTTTCTCGACGACTCCGACAAGGTCCGTCTCTTGCGTCCGACTGTTTCCGCCGCGGCTTTGCGCTTGCTGACCCTGTCACAGTTCCGACGCAAGTATGGCTGGGACGAGAGCGCATTCTCCGCCGGTCGCGAAGGCGATGCTACTCCGGGGAACAACACTAATGAACCTTGTGAGTGATCGGCCCTGCGAGGCATCCAGTTCCCATGTGCTGACGGGTCTCCTTGCGTAGCGTTTGTGGTACACCCGCCGGTTATCTACGGTACCGAGCCGCGCAGCTTCTTCGACACCGCCCCCTCGAGACCTCCGTCCAGAGCAAACAACAGGTCGCCTATGAGTCGCCTAGTCGACGTTGCCGTCGGCGAGTACACGACAGATACGCCGAGCAATCGGCAGGAGGAGGAAGACCACCTCCGGCGAGCCATCAACGAGTCCTTGAACGCCTCGGGCGTCCAGAGTCCCCACGCATTCCCGCCGCCACCTCCGCCGCAACCTCAGCAGTCGGGCATTATTACCAACAGCGGAGAATCCTCGGTGCACTTCGGCCCTGCGAACCGCCCGGATTATGATCCAGATGAGTGGGCGATGGTGCGGCTGGGGAATCAAGAGCACGATCCGGATCCGTCCCTCAGAGCGAGAAAAGGAGGGGCACCCGTGCTGCTGCGTTGTCGCGAAGAAACGACATGGAAGAAGCACCGCATCGGCGCCCTTCTCATGATCTTCCAGCAGATCCCCGCTGCTCGCAATGCGCTCCTCCAGAGCGGCGAGACCCCTGGGCAAGGATACGGCAACAAGAGCGACTGGTGGCAAGGTCAGCCAATACTCCCACCTGGGCGGTCGGACCCGGCTGGATGGCCCGACATCTCGACCGTGTCTTGGTCGGACGAACTTCATCGCTTGCTTGGCTTCCTCGAGGCGACAGAGCGGGCCTATGGGACGGCCGACATCCTCCCTCAAGCGAGTCACCTGGATGCTAAGGAGACCGGCGACGCGGAGAAGGACTTTTTCCAGAATTTCGCGGAGCTGCAGCCGCCTGAGGGGCCGTACCAGAATATGGAGACACTCATGTCAACTGTCGAGATCGTGACCCTTGACGACTGGACTCCGCAAGGCGGCGATCGCTTTGGTCTCTTGGACCTGCAGGTCAGCAAAGAGGCTGACCCACAGCCCGATAACTTGTACAATGTCTTGGATTGGCTCTTCTTCGTCGATCTCAGAGTCGCAAGGGAAGACCCAAGCGCTGCGCGGATGGCCTGGATCACGCAAGCCTCCGAAGTCATCACATGCCGTATCCAGGCGGATGACGGGTTGCCCAGGCCGCTTGAAGTGCCCGAAACCTTCTACCTTGATAGGTACATGAGAGCCAGAGGCAGTGAGGTCCAGGAATTGCAGAGGGATATGGTCACTTTGCTGAGGACTTACGACGCCAATCTGCGGAAGGAGGACGAGCTGATAAGATGGGTCAACCCGCAGACGAACAAGGCCTACGATCGTAGGGTTCTGATCAAGGCTGCCGTGCGCCGCTGCCATGAGAAGATTAGGAGGATCAGTAACCGGGCGTTCTGGAGGAAGCACGAGCAGGCCCCTGTCGAGGGTGAGGGCGAGTACTACCTCCCGGAACATGCGGGCGAACCGGATTTTTTGCCCGAGGAGGCCAGTGTGGTCGCCCACTACAAGGCGAAGATTCAGGAGCTCGAAGGCCAGCTGGCTGAAATGGAGCGCGTCATGAACGGTGCGTCTACTTGATCGGGGAGGTAACGAGTAATCGCTGACCATGAATTCAGAGCAAATCCTACCGGAGAGGCAGGCGATCCATGAAGTCAACCGTAAGATGTCGTTGAAGCTTGCGGCGCCCTGCGCGTATGAGAGGTGGAACCCCACGCACAAGTACACGCTGCGTGGCGTGGTCAGCGACCCGAACACCGTCTTTCTACGGATGCGTGGGCCAGTTGGCGAGTCTGAGGCCGCACAGGCTGAGGGTGGATCGACGTCGAGCGAAGAGCGGTGGTGGAAGGTATCCTTCAGGACGGAAGACAACACCGTCGAACATATAGTGAGTTACAACCGCCTTCTCTCTCCCTCTAAGATACTGTACTAACCCTCATCATAGCCCGTAACCTACAAAACCGTCCTGCGCGAGGCCTGCGGCGCCGGCTGCCAGCCCATCGCCGTGTACGCAACAGACAAGGCCATGTCACAGGAACCCTTACCCTTATCAGACGCGCTCAAGACCTTTGTCAGGCTCGACAACCGCCTCTTTAAGCAGGAGCTGTCGCAGTCGAGCCGGATGGGCGGGGGCCATAAGCGGAGCGCCGGCCTGGGCATGGGCGGCGGCGACGGCGACGGCTCGCAGTCCAAGCGCCTGCAGCGGTCGAACAGCATGGACTCGATGGCCACCAACATGGCGTCGGTCGGCGCCGGGTCTGACGACGACATGCGCGACGCGCCGTTTGATAGCGACGAGATGTTTGGGCCGTCTGCCGCCGCCGGCGGGGGTTTCGCCACGCCGTCTGAGACGGAGAGGGGGGATGCTGCTGCCGCCGGCCATGACGAGGGGATTCCGGATCTGGTTGATGTTTCGTTGCCTCAGCAGCAGCAGCTGCCACCGCCGCCGCCGTATCCGAATGATGTTGAGATGGAGACGGGCGTGTCGCCTGCGCTTGCGCAGGTGTCGCTGCAGGATGGCAAGAGCAGCAGTACCGTTGGCGGCAGCAGTTCGTCGGCGCCGCCGGAGATGCAGGAGCGGCCTAATGCGCAGTTTGTTATGCGGGCGAATATGACCGGCGGTGGTGGTGCTGATGCTGGTGCGGCTACGACAGCGGATGGCACTGCTGGTGGTGGTGGTGGTGGTGGTGGTGCTGGCGAGGAGGAGCCGCTGATTGATTTGGGCGATGGCAACGATGCCGGGTTGCAGACTCGGATGAATGGCGTTTAGGAGAAAGCTTCGATGAGGGAGTGGAGAATGAATGGTCACTCAGAAGCGGTGATGATCAAGAACCGGCCTTCCTCGTCGTCGTCGTCCTCGGCGGAGGAGGGATTGCCAGATCCCTCGGGCTTGGACAAGGAAGCGGAGAAGCAGATACTCGCCATTCTCCCTTCTCCGAGACCGAAGAGGAGGCGGATGAGTGAAGGGGATTTGCCCCCGCGTGTGGTGAAACGGCCTCGGATGGATTGGTGTTGGTGGTGATGGACATGGAATGCTGGGTTGGGCTGGGCTGCATCATCAGTCATGCGTTTGCGTTAAACATCATGGGTTAGCACGGCGGGCATGGTTAGGGACGGAGTAAACTTCTGTATGGTTTAGAGATAGCCACACAGCGGGTTTTGCATTGGTGTCTTGGTTTGTATGGAGTAGTACAAGTACCTCTAGGCTCTAGGCCCTAGGCATGAGTTGGGTTGCATTCGGGTACAACATGGACGGATGATACCCCTTAAAAGGATCGTGGGTAGCACGTTTTGGGGTGACGATTCTGTCTCCTGAGGCTCTACGCTGCGAAGAGATGGGTAGTTAAGGTTCTCAGTGACTCGTGGCCGCGAGTGCCGCAGCTCCATCCATTTGCCCAACCTGTAAGTGGCCCAGGTCATCTCTCGGTTTTGGTTTAAGGATACAATGCCCAATATCCGCCGCCCCCCGCTCCTCTAACCTCGTCTTACCCCTTCCATGGCCCTTTGTGCTACTTCGGAGAGCCGCATACTTGAAACCCCAGAGCCAGGCCACATACATGAATAAGAGCGATGTACATCGGTCGCACACACACCCAGTGACACTGCCCTAGTCCATCAGCAGATTCGTCCAACAAATCCAGCTCCGTCCATGCCCATTCCCATCTCAACAGCTGGGCCAAACTAATCCTTCTTCAATTCCAAACAGTCCATCCTTCGCCAAGGGGCTGTCATTGTGCACCGAGAGACAGTATTGTGATGGCAAGAAACCAGGCCGTCGAGCTCAATGGGACAGGCAAAGCCGGCATGTGAGTGAGAGTGACAGGAGGTTGTTTCCCTCACAACAAGAAGTGCCTGGGTGGCCATGTGTCACCACCCAAACCTCAACGCCCATCCCCAGGCTGAAGGGGAGGGGACGAGGGTGGAGGCGTCTCCCTCCATGTCCTCAGCAGATTCTCAATCCGCTGCTGCTGGCGATCGTACTTCTGCTGCAGGGCAGCCACCGCCTCATGGGCCCTCTTGTTGGCCCACTCCAAGTGTGTGATGCGCTGCTGCCAGCTGGCCCACTCCTCCGGACCCGGGCCCGAGGCTTGAGCCTCGAGCTGTCGGATGCGGTCGTCGGCTTGACGCAGTTTCTCCCTGATCTGGGCGGTGACTGTGTTCTGCTCGGATACCTTGTCGTTGAGGCGGAGGAGGTGGTCGGAGAGCTCCTTGAGCAACTTGGAGGCGGTCTGGGCAGAGGTGATTTTGTTTTCCAAGGCGGATTGAAGGGTCCGGATAGCTGGAGAGATGCTTGTGGACTTGGTTTGCTCGGATTCCCCGTGGTCTTCGGGCTGGGATACTGCGGTGTGAGTCGCGACGGACGCTTCGCTCTTCGCATGCTCATCGGCCTCACTCGAAGGTTCCGACTTGATATACATGTCAATCCCGGCAGGCTTCCTTGGGAAGACGGCGCGCATGAGTTGCCGCACCTTGTTTGCTTCGTCCTCTGTTGGCGCACTGTCAAGTTTGGGCCAGGGGGAATCAGAGCCTGTCATGTGCCTGTCTCTCCAGCCGGGATCCTCGAGCTGTGCGTCCCTCCAGAAGGCTGCCGGTCGCTTGTCGAACAAGAACCAGTCCAAATCGATGCCTGAAAAAGCTGTGACAAGGTGTTGGGGCATGTCCTCGGTGGTGGGATCAAGATATCGGAGGGCCTGCAGTTGCATGAAGGTCGGGAGGCGAGACATCCTCGCCTTTTGCCTTGCCTGTCTCCAGGTTGCGTGGCCTGCTTTCCACGCAGTGATGCTCTGTGTTGTTGCCATAAGGTCTCGCCAAATCCGGTGGTTGTTGGGTCCCTTAGCCGCCGACCGCGCGAGCTCGCCGATGATGACGGCAGGGTTGTCATACGTGTAGTCCGTGTCGAACTCGCGGTTGAAGTTCCACTGCAGCGCTACATAGCGCCCGATCGAAAGGGGGTACTCCTTAATCAACCTCCCGAGTTCCTTCTCCGGTTTCGTGGCCGCCTTAGCCTCGCGTTTTCCACCTCGAACTCGCACGTCTAACATGACGGGGTCGTACTCCTCCCCATCACAGGCCAAGTCTGTCATCGTTGCGTCCTCCATGACTGGCTGTTGAATTTGGGGTTATTTGAACTCAAGGTTAGTCGGGGCTTGGATCCCTCGGGCTGCCCGCGGCATCTGATGAGGGGCAAAGATGCGAAATTCGTTCTTACCTGCCAGCAGCGTCGTCAGAACTACTCAGCGGCACGATAGGTGTCCGGTATGTCCGCCTCGCCAAGAGCGTTAGAATATTCCGTGGGTTGAAATTTAATGTGACGAAGGTGAGGGTGCAAAAATAGAAACCGGACTTCAGAGAGTGAGGCTGCCATCCAGCTTTGCGTAGCTTGTGCCAACAGCTTTGCTGGACGGTGTATTGGTGCACCTTCAAAACAATAAGAGTAGGACATACCGGCTTTCCTGAGCCACTCCTCCTTGCCTAAACCTCCTTGAAGCCCAACCGCCAAAAGGACATGGCCCTAGGTAGTGGATCATCCCTTTGGAGACCTTTGATCATGATGGATGTGGAACCTTCATCACCGGACAGGTAGGTACAGAAGTAAACACCCCTTCAGAAGAGCAGGAATTTTAACAGAGAGCTTCATAGAAAAACATTAGCACAAAGAATCCATGGACACAACTAACAACCGGGAGCCCACTTACCTCAACGTTGGGACCAGACTGGCACGACATGAACTCCGCTTGAAGTAAGGCAGCACAAATCTTCCTAAGAGATACAAATATGTTTGTAATCCTGCAACTGAGAATTGATTAGATATAAGAAGGCTCGGTGAACATCAGCTCCCACACCTTGAGTTTGTATGGAGAGAATGCCTGGCTCTAATCGGGTGTTGTCTGGAGGGCATGGGACGGATGATTGATTCAGGGGTTTCAATGACTGTTGTTACACAAACCACAAAGGTGCCTCACAACCCCAAATCCCCCTCATCAAGTGGCCTTCTGATGAACATGATCCGCTGGATTTGAATTGGACAAACAGTCCTTATTTCAAAAATGGAGCAGAAGACAACCTCACTGCCCCTGAGCCTCTGAAGAGCAAAAGGTGAGGTCCATAGGACCGTACTTTGCGACGTTCAAGAATCGAACTCGAATCCTACGCAGGCCACAGGAGATGGGAAGCGTAGATGCTAACCATTACACCAACGTCGCATTGCTTTGATTTGTGTGGGTGGAAGGTGTTTCGGGAGTTGAAGGAGCGGGTATCGTGAAGAGGGGGCGGTGTTGTGCTACCTGGGAAGGTGCATAGATAGATAAAAGGGGATTAAAGGGACAGTGAGTGCGTCTCACATGGCAAGCTGTTGCGGAAACGATATAGAAGGAAACAACGGCAAGAAAGTGCCCAGCGAGCTGACACAAAGGGGGATGATGGAGCCAAACAAGCAGAGCTTGAAAATGTGTGAAGTGCAAGCAAAATATCAAAGCAGAGGAGAGGTTGTTGTGACGTTGAAATGCCACTTTGGGACAAGAGCTTGTCTGTTTAACATCCAGGCACGGCAAGCAAGCAAGAGAATCCAAAAGAATCAATGTGGGGCAGGTTCCAAACCCCACGAACCAAGGCGGGGCAGAAGCTCGGAGACTTGGAGCTGCCATCCAAAGGACGGAGCTTCCAACAACACGAGCTCCCGACAAACCGACCGATCGCCGCCTTCCTGCCCATCCCAGTCCCAGTTTCACTCCGAAAACGAAGAAGTCCCAAGAAAGAGAAGCCGCGAGAAGGGAACGCTCCCAGTCTGAATTCCGCCCAACCCAACCCACGACTTCACCAACACCCACCAACAACCACCCCTCAAAACAACAGCCCACCATGTCCGCCTCCAAAATCGAAAAGATCATTGCGCGCCTGCAAAAGCGCATCGCCGAAGGCGCCTTCGAAGAGCAGTACGAAGCCGCCCAAGAGACACGGACCGTCGCGACGCGCTACGTCAAGCAGTCCAACTGGTCCGCGGCGATCGACATCCTGTCGAATGTCTCGCAGGCGCTGCTGCGGGCGGGCCAGGGCGGCAGCGGCGGGGACCTGGCGGTTTTGCTGATCGACGTGTACCGGCAGGCCGGGCAGAAGCCGGATGGTCCTTCGAGGGGCAAGTTGGTGACGTGCTTGAGGCTGTTTGAGAGGGAGGAGCCGATGCGGAAGAAGTTTATTAAGGAGATGATTGAGTGCGTCCTCACGAGAACTTTCTCTGTTTTGGGAGGTACAGAAGGCTGACTAGATACAACTCTACACAACAGGTGGTCCAAAAAATTCGGCGATTACCCAGCTGGCGATCCGGAGCTGCACCACGTGGTCGGCTCACTCTACGCCGAGGAGCACGAGGCCGAGGAGGCGGAGCGGCACCTGGTGCTGGGCACCAAGGAGTCGGCCGAGGTGCTGAGCCGGATGGAGTACGAGTGGTACAAGGAGGACGACTCGCACACGGCGCCGCTGTACTGCGCCCGCGCCGTGCTGCCGTACCTGCTCGTCGCCAACGTGCGCGCCGCCAACGCCTCATACCGCGCCTTCGTCAGCGCCCTCGCCGCCGACAACAAGGGCCTGACCGTGCAGGACGTCAGTTCCCAGGGTTCCGACGTGCGCATCTTTCCCAGCCTGCCGCTTCTCAATTTCCTAGGGCTGCTGCTCCTGGCGGTGCAAAAGGGGAGTCCGGACCTGTTCCGGCAGCTGAAGAACACGTATGCGGCGAATATTAGCGAGCTGGGCGGGACGTGGGACACGGCGCTCGAGTTGGTGGCGGAAATGTACTTTGGTATTCAACGGCCGAGGCAGAGCAACCCCTTGTTCGACATGATGGGGAGCTTGTTTGGAGGCGGTGCGCCGGGGGGTGGGCAAAGTAGGCCGGCGGCCCGACGGGTAGAGGCGCCTGCTGTCGAGGGGTTGGACTGAGTGTCCTGGTCTTTAGGAAGGTTGCCTGTTTTGAGCGGGGAGGGTTAATGAACAGAAAGTCCATCTTGATAAACACCCATCATGGACGGCGCTGTGGCGGTTCCGGCTCATACAACCAATTGTCCTCTGCCAGCGCGGCCACCTTTGCTCTCAGGCTTGCCTTGACGGCCTCGAGGAGCTCTGTAGTCGATGCAAAATGTCTTGTCTTAGTCATGCGCGCGGCAGTCGGTTTGCTAGAGCTAGTAGAGCACTTGCTGCTGTTGGGGGAACAGAAGGGGTCCTTGCCTTCGGGCTGCGAGCGGACGCTGTGCTGGTCAATTTGATGTTGCTTGACGGCGTCGGCCAGGCGCTGCCTCTCCATCTCGTTCTCGCGCCGCGCCTCCAGTGCCTCGAAGTCCTCGGCCTCGTCGATGATTGGGGTCGGTGGGTCGCCCAGCTCGACCTCGCCGTTGGGGTCGCGCACTACGATGTCGTCCTGGGGGAATGTAGCCGCGGGCTGGGTTTGAAATTGCCTATGCTGGTGCTCCTGATGCGCGTCATCATCCAGGTGCAGCTCTTCGGATGGCATTGATGGGGCTGCTGGCGGGCGACGCGTGCTCTGGAAGAGGTTGCGGCGCACGCCCTGAGATGTGGGGACCATCCCGCTGCGAGCTTTGGAAACACCAGATGCGTGGATCCGAGAGGAGGAGGCGTGTCTGTCAGCCATGTGAGAGCAACGAGGAAGCGTAGGTGACGTTTTGTAGGAGCGTTGTTGAGGTGAAGGAATGAAGCGAGGTTTGAGGAGCAGTCGATGAAGTTGTAAGTTGGTAAACAATTCAGCGTGGAAGCTGGATGCAGCGTTGGCGGGGTAAATACGTCAAGGGTTAGGGTCTCAAACGCGCCTTCACGTGGTGATCTCGATTCTCGATCCACACAATTTCACAGATTATGCTAAAAGAGATGAAATTGAGGTAGAAATTGGTAATGAGTTGACCCATGATATGGAACACGATCTCAACTTGTCATCTACCTCTACCTCCTGCCGTGTGGTCGATGGTGGGGAGCCGTCGAAGTACGTACCACGGCCCATTAAACATGTCGCGTCGGGAAAGTGGGGCAGTCACGTAACCAACTCGTGCAGCGCGTCAACGGGATTCTTTGGGGTGAATTTCGTGCCGTTGATTGCCTTGAGCCGTGTAACTGCCTCCTTCCTCTCAACTCCGACCGCCCCAATCCAAACTCGGTCCATGATGCTCAGCCTCCCACAACACTTGCGTTAATGACTTGACGAATCGTCTGCATCGTGACAAACCTTCTCACCATCCCAGGGCCCGTTTGTCCATTTCTTCTTCCACCCATCAACCCGCAATGCCCGCCGCGACATTACCCCAGAAGCGGGTGTTCGGTGAAGCATCGAGCGCCCGCCGCAACATCGTCGCCACTCCCGTCTCTTCCAAGAAACGCCGTCTCGACGAGCCGCCATCCTCCTCCCCCGTGGCACGCCTCGCCAGCTCCCAGAATGACGGCAAGGGCAAGCTGGCCTCGAGCCAGCAGAAGAGCACCTTCGAGAGTGAAGTGCTTGAGCGGATGAGCCAGGACATCTCGGATCTCAAGCAGAGCAACGCAGAGAAGGACCAGGTCTGGGAGCGCCCGCCCGTGCCACGCGAGTTCAACCCAGAGAAGGACAGCCTCTGCTTCCAGGCTATCGAGGCTGAGGAGGGCACCCTTTCGGGCGGCCAGGCGACCGTGAAGCTCTTCGGTGTGACTGACCATGGCAACTCGGTGCTGCTGCACGTGAGGGACTTCAAGCACTACCTCTACGTCGCCGCCCCTGTGTCCTTCACGGCCGAGGATTGTCCCAAGTTCAAAGCCTACCTCGACACCCAACTCGCCATGCACCAGCCCGCCATCCATTCCGTCAGCCTCACGATGCGAGAGAACATATACGGTTTCCAAGGGAACATCCAAAACCCCTACCTCAAGATCACAGTCACCGACCCCAAGTTCATCAACAAGGTCCGCACAACAATCGAACGCGGCGATGCCAACTGGAAGGGCATGTGGAAAAGCGCCGACGGCACCATCATGACCTATGACAATATCCAGTACCTCCTTCGGTTTATGGTCGACTGCTCGGTATGTTGGCACAAAACGGGGCCTTGAGACGGACACTGACGTGATTACAGATTGCCGGCATGGCGTGGGTCGAGGCACCGGCGGGCCGGTATGCCCTCATGCACGACAAGCAGTCCAACTGCCAGATCGAAGCCCACATCAGCTACAGAGACCTGATCGCTCATAAGCCCGTCGGCGAGTGGTCCAAGATGGCCCCCCTGAGGATTCTCTCCTTCGACATTGAGTGCGCTGGCCGCAAGGGCATCTTCCCCGAGGCCAACCACGACTCGGTCATCCAAATCGCCAACATCGTCACCAAGTACGGAGACAAGAAGCCGTTCGTGCGGAATGTATTCTGCTTGGATACTACCAGTCCCATCGTGGCCACCCAGATCCTCTCCTTTGACAAGGAAGAGCACATGCTCTCCGCATGGAGGGATTTCCTAGAGAAGGTCGACCCGGACATCATCACCGGCTACAACATTGCAAACTTTGATTTTCCCTACCTCCTTGACCGGGCCAAGCACCTGAAGGTCCAGGGCTTCGAGTACTGGTCTCGCACCCGTGTCAAGTCCGTCTCCAAGGAAACCAATTTCTCCAGCAAGCAGATGGGCAACCGCGACACCAAGGCCACCAACACCAACGGACGCCTCCAGCTCGACCTCCTGCAGTTGATCCAGCGTGACCATCAACTTCGGAGTTACACCCTGAACTCTGTGTGCTCACACTTCCTCGGCGAGCAAAAGGAAGACGTCCATCACTCCATGATTACCGAACTCTTCGAAGGCACCCCGGAGTCGAGGCGAAGACTGGCATTGTACTGTCTCAAGGATGCTTACCTCCCCCAGAGACTGATGGACAAGCTCTCCTGTCTCGAGAACTACACCGAAATGGCAAGAGTCACGGGTGTCCCCTTCAACTTCCTGCTTGCCAGAGGTCAGCAGGTCAAATTTCTGAGCCAGCTCTGCCGCAAGGCTCTGGAGCAAAAGTTGGTCATTCCCAACATCCGGTCAGAGTCGTCAGAAGAGCAATACGAAGGCGCCACGGTCATTGAGCCCACCAGGGGCTACTACGACGTGCCCATTGCCACGCTGGATTTCGCTTCCCTGTACCCGAGTATCATCCAAGCGCACAATCTCTGCTACACCACCCTCATCAAGAAGAAGGACGTTGAGAAGTGGAACCTCAAGAAGGACGAGGACTACATCGTCACGCCCAACGGCGACATGTTTGTCACCACCAAGCAGAGGAAAGGCCTGCTGGCCCAGATTCTCGAGGAGTTGCTCGCTGCCAGAAAACAGGCAAAGCGGGAACTGGCTGCCGAGACGGACCCCTTCAAGAAGGCCGTGCTGAACGGTCGGCAGCTGGCCTTGAAGGTCAGCGCCAACTCGGTCTACGGTCTGACGGGTGCGACAAACGGCAAGCTTCCCTGCCTGGAGATCGCCAGTAGCACAACAAGTTTCGGTCGTCAGATGATTGAGAAGACGAAGCAGGAGGTGGAGCAGCGGTACACCATCGCAAACGGCTACTCCCACGATGCCCAGGTCATCTACGGTGATACCGATTCCGTCATGGTCAAGTTTGGAACCAAGGACCTGGCCGAGGCCATGAAGCTCGGCGAGGACGCGTCACAATACGTCTCGAGCAAGTTCGTCAAGCCCATCAAGCTGGAGTTCGAGAAAGTCTACTTCCCCTACCTGCTCATCAACAAGAAGCGTTACGCTGGGTTGTACTGGACCAAGCCGGAGAAGTACGACAAGATGGACACCAAGGGTATCGAGACGGTCCGGCGTGACAACTGCCTCTTGGTGCAGACCGTCATTGAGAAGGTCCTCCGGATGATTCTCATTGACCAGGACGTGCCGGGCGCTCAAGAGTATGTCATCCCTCACTGTGTCCGAGAACCATGCTGACCCCCGCAGATACGTCAAGGACACCATCGCCGACCTTCTGCAAAACAAGATCGACATGTCCAAGCTGGTCATCACCAAGGCCCTGACCAAAGACGACTACGCGGCCAAGCAAGCCCACGTCGAGCTCGCCCAGCGCATGAAGAAGCGCGACCCCGGCTCGGCCCCGGGCCTCGGCGACCGCGTGGCCTACGTCATGGTCAAGGGCGCGGCGGGCTCCAAGAACTTTGAGCGCTCCGAGGACCCCATCTACGTGCTTGAGCACAACGTGCCCATCGACACAAAGTACTACCTCGACAACCAGCTCGCCAAGCCCCTGGGCCGCATCTTCGAGCCCATCCTGGGCGAGACAAAGGCCAAGTCGCTGCTGACGGGCGACCACACGCGCGCCATCTCGGTCGCGGTGCCCACCGTCGGCGGGCTCATGAAGTTTGCGAAGAAGACGCAGACGTGCATGGGCTGCAAGAAGCCGCTGACGGGGAAAGAGGAGAGCCAGGGCGCCGTGTGCGCTGATGATGCGCCGCGCGTCGGGGAGCTGTACAAGAAGACGCTTGACAAGGTGTCGGATCTGGAGGTCAGGTTTGGGAGGCTGTGGACGCAGTGCCAGCGCTGCCAGGGGAGTATGCACTGCGAGGTTATTTGCAGCAGCAAGGACTGTCCCATCTTTTATATGCGCATGAAGGCGAAGAAGGATCTGGAGGATGCGAATAAGGAGTTGGCGAGGTTTGATTTTGATCAGGCTGCTATTTGGTAGGGGATGAGTTCGAAAGGGAAGGTGGGTTTGTGTGACTTAGTCAGGAGGAGGGAACGGCGTTTTGGGATGGCATATATATCATGGGATAGGATCTGGATTTCTTGGTGTGTATTGGTATCTCGACAATGTGACTCTGCATAGCTTTGTCTTTGTGTCCGAGATTGAGTGACAGGCGGCTGGCGATGTACCCTGGCCTTGGGTAACTCTCAGGCAAGGATTCAACTTCATTCTCTACTGTGATGGTCGAGTCTCATCAACAAACAAGTTCCCCGTGGCCATCTCTTGGCTTGGAAGGGCAGCAGTAAGTCAATGCATTGGTTATCATAGTGGTGGAGAAAAACGACAAACTGAGTATCCTGTTGGAACTCTACACTTCACCTAGTGAAACCCATCCGACATGATCTGGCTAACTGATGTGATTCCCATGTCTTGAGACGACCAATATACCGTATATAAAGAAGAAAACCCAGTGTCAAAACCAAGCAAAACTCCTGCTGATCCATCCCAGTTGCCGAATATCGAAACAGACAAGGAGGTTATGCCTTCGGACCTCTCCGGCTTCCGTCCCATCTCGAGACCAACCCCCAGCCAACCACCCGGTGCCCACCGCCATTGCCTCCATATACCGCGTTCCGAGAACTGATTTCCAACCTGCAAAGACAGCCACGGCTCTAAACTTGGCCGAGCGGGTAGTTGCGTCGCCCCCGAAAGGGGGCAATGTCAACAACACGCCACATACTGGGGCAAGCCACCCCAGTTCGACCCTCCACCGAAGCAAAACCCACCGGGGTTTTCGTAGCCAGCTACCTCACTCCGACCGGCGGAGAAGAGTTAGCCGGTAAGCTTTTACTCTTTTTTTTTCTTTTTTTTTTTTTTGTTTTTGTTTTTCCTTCCCTTCACCCCAATCAATACAACAACTCCCCACCCCTCACCATCTCCTTGAACCGATCCTCGGGCTCTTCAAACACATACCCCTCCCCCCTCGTCACGCGATCGACCTCCTCCCTCACAAACGGATACACATCCTTCCACGCATTCCGCCCCATCCACCCGTCCAGGTGCCCATACCCAGGCACCACTTTCCTCTTGTACTCCCCCTCCTCAAACATCTCACACAGCGTCTCATACGTGCGCTCCGTCGCCTCGGGCGACAGCACGGCGTTATCCCGCCCGACGAACAACATGATCGGAATCCCGCGCAGGCGCTCAATATTCTCGCGCGAAGTGAGTGGTTCGTAGGACGGTGCATTCGCCATGGCATGTCCTTCATATCCCATCTTCATCAGCAAGTTCAGCAACCGCATATTGACGCCCCCAAAAAAGCGGTCAATCTGCCGGTGCGTGGCCTCGTTGAGGTTGGCGTGGTTCCAGCAGCGGCCAAAGACGAGGGACGTGCGGTGGCAGGCGGCGTTGTTGCACATTTCCTTACGGGCTTGGGGGTACAGGCGGAGGATCTGGTTGAGGGCCTGCTGGACCAAGGTGTCGTGGTGCGAGGTGCTGCACGAGAACCAGCTGCCGGCGAAGAGCGAGTAGAGCTTGTCGAGCGGGATGGGGCCGGCCATGACCTTGGCCATGTTGGTTGGGCCCCAGACGGGGTTCATGAAGACTTGGGAGCAGGTGATGCCCAGGATCCAGGAGGAGGGGATGGTGCCGTCGAGGAGGCCGGAGGAAAACGCGACGCTGCCCATGCAGTGGGCGATGGTGTAGATCTTGTCGGGGCCGTGGGCGGCGCGGATGTGCTCGAGGCAGGCGCGCAGGTCGAGGCGGGCGTCGTATGTCGTCCAGTTGCTGCCGGCGAGCATGAGCTGGCTGATGCGGTGCACTGTGACGAAGACGCGGTAGCCGGCGCGGGTGAAGTAGTTGACGGCGTTGTAGGGGATGGTGGGGAGGGCGTAGATCTGGTGGTCGACCGACGCGCCGGGGATCATGAAGAGGTTCCGGATGTTCTTGGGGTCGTTGCCGGGCACGTGGGTCGGCTCCCAGATGTGCAGGCGCGAGCACACGCCGTCTGAGGCGACGATCTCGACGGATCGGTCGGGAGGCGTGTTGTTGATGAAGCCGCTGAAGGTCTTGGTCGGGTACTGGAGAGGGGTAAGGGGCGAGAGGAAGAGGGAGAGCGACTTGCGGGTGAAGTAGGTCAGGAAGCTGGCGGCGCTGATGGCCTTGCGAACCAGGTTGCTGCCCGTCGGCGTCATGGTGTTGATCTGCGAGAGGAAGTCGGCCGGCTGGATCTGCATGATGCCCTTGGCAAGGACGGTGGCCCGCCTCCAGGCGTCTTCGTCGTCGAGGTCGGCACACATTCCCGGCACATGCTCGCTGATGGTCACGTACAGCGTGCTGGTGGCCCGCCAGAACTGGAACGGGGCCAGGGCAACGGACGAGTCGACTACCTTATAGCCGTGGAAGTGCAGCTTCCTGCCGTTGACCCCCGTCATGTCGAAGTCGTACGTCAGGTTGCGGGTGCCGGGGGCCTTGTTGTTGAGGATGAAGAGATTGAACTCTCCCCGCTGCACCATGAAGGGCGACCCGGGGATGGCCGGACACACAAATGTGCCCGTCAACATACCGCGATGCTGCGAGTGGTTGACCAGCTCCTGCGTGTCGAAGGCCTGCACGCTCAAGAAGAAGCGGGCGCTCTCGCACAGCGACTTGGCCATGCGGTGGGCGAGCTCGTACGTCTCGCGGTTGTCCTCGGTCAGGTTGCGGTCGTAGTGGATGAAGCCGGACATGACCTCGGTGAAGCCGAAGCCGCTCGCGCTGAGCTCGCGCGCGTTGCGGATCACCTTGTCGGCCACGCTGATGCTCTCCTGCTCCTCCATGGCCTTGACCTTCTCGCGTTTCACCCTGGGTCTCTGGTGACGGGGAGCATGCTGAGGCTCGCCGAGCAGGTCAAGGATGCCATTCTTCTCCTGGCTGATGGTGAGGCCCTTGGACGCGGCGTATGCCTCGACTGAGCGCTCGGCCAGGGCGGCGATGGTCGCAAACGGGTTGGCACCCAGAGCCGTGGGGATAACCGAGCCGTCGGTAACGATCAGCCCGTCATACGTCTCACTGCCCTGTCCCTTGAACACCTGGCCGAGGTGGTTGGTTACACCTGTGTTACCCGTGTTGTCTCGGGCCATGCATGCTCCACTGAATAAGATTAGACTATGTTCCGCAAAGTCGTACAAGAAAGGGGCAAAGCAAGGTTACATACCCGATGGGGTGGACTGTGATCTGCTGGCCCAGCAGCTCGTAAAAGGGGCTTTGTACGAGGGTGCCGCCAACGACTTCCGTCGCCCGCTCAAGCAGCTTGTTTAGCTTCTTGACGTGGTGGCTCCGGGCAACACCGAGGAATTCGAGCACGGGCTTGTCATCTTCGAGAGTCAAGACGGCTTGGTTGCCTGGTGTTGTCAGTAAATGGAAGCCCAAAAGCCAATATTCAAGAAACTTACTGTCGTGCGACATGACGAGGTAAACCTGCGTCTTCTCCACGGCGCCGTTCTTGAAATACGGCCCCAGGAACCGGCTGCCGTAGCGCGCCAACGCCGCCTGGGTTCTCTCAGCAAGGCTTTCGCCCTTGGGCTCGATCTTGCCCGGCATGAGATCCAGCATCGCCTGGAAGAAGTGGGACAGGGCCTGAGGGATGGCCCCCTCCTCAATGACGAACCCGTCCAGGGGGTTGTCGTTGCCCTCCCGGCAGTCGATGACGCTGGTGATGGTTGGGCCGATGGGGTTGTATGGTGACGGGTTTTCCCGCCCAACGGCGTTGGCGTTCTCGTCGGTGTTGTAGCTGAGATTGGTCAGCAACCCCCCTGTTATCTCTCCCATTGTTAGTACTTACCCAAACGCCAGCATGTCACCATTCCCGCTCATATTCTGGCCAACCATGTCGCTCATCTCGAGTCCCATGGCCTTACTCCGAAGCAGAATTTCCGTCGAAGCAATGGCACCGGCGCCCAGAAACACGGCCTTCTTGGCGTGCACCCACATCAGGTCGCCATGCAGATTGGCCTTGAACAGCCCCCTATTCCTGCCGTGCCAGGCAAAGTAGACGCGGTAGCCCTCGCCGTTCTTGACCTTCTCGATGTAGCGCACCTCGCACTCGCAGAAGATCTCGGCGCCCCAGTTCCAGGCGTCGGCGACGTACGTGACGAGCGTGGAGTTCTTGGAGCCGTCGTTGACGCCCGTGGTGTCCTGGCCCGAGAGCGACGACGGCGACATCTCGACGCCGCAGCTGTTGGGGCCGTTGCTGAAGCGCGTCGTCTGCCGCACCTTTTTGAACTTGTGGCCCAGGTTCAGGAGCTCGGCCTGCTTCTGCAGCAGCTTCAACTTGGGCAGCTCCGGCCACTCGGCTGGGTACTCCTCTGGCTCAAGGACGGCCGCCACTTTCTCGTAATCTAGAGTGCGTCAGCAAACCCCTTCCTCCAATGTTCCCTATTCAGACTTACACTTATCCAGCTCATCCACATTCTCCCTAATCTCAGGCGGCCACGCCTTCATGGCCAGCGTCTCCTTATCCGCCTCCATAAACACATTCGCATTAATCAAACTCGTCCCACCAAGGCCTACAACCCCAAAAGAGTCAGCATCATCACCCATCCTTCCCCTCCTACAGACAAGAAAAACTCACCATTAGCCACAACAGCACTCTGCCCCCTCCCCAACACCAAATGAAACAACCCCGTAGGATCCCCGCCCTCCACCATCTTCCCCCTCACCCACCCCGGCGCCAGCGCACCCGAATAATGCAGCTCCTTAAACGCGTCCACCGTCCCCGAGGGATACTCCCCAGGCCACTTCTCCCTCCCCTTCTCCAACAAACAAACAGACTGTCCCGTCCTTGCCATCCGCGACGCCGCCACGCCGCCGCCGTAGCCGGAGCCGATGACGACCACGTCGTAGGCGCTGCGGAGCAGCTCAACGGGTTTGGAGAGGCGCGGGAAGGGCTGGGTTTCTTCTTCCCGGCCGTCGGTGTAGTGGCGGGTTTTGGAGTGGGAGCGGCGGGTATGCTTTTCTGAGGGATAGTCGTCGTCGTAGTCGTAGGAGTCATGTTGGATTTCGGGGATGGGGTAGGAGCCCGGGAGCGGGCGGGAGGAGTCCTTGCGGTTGAGGTCTGAGGCGGAGAGGGACGCCTGGGAGGTGGTGTAGGAGGATGGCGCTGTGAAGGTGGAGGCTGGGCGGGGGGCGGGGCTTGAGGTGAAGCTCGAGCCGCGGTTTGGGCTGCTGGAGTCGGAGGCGGAGGAGACGCTTGGATCTGGGGACACTGGGCGTGCGTTGTGGAAGGGGTTGTTGGTGGTGCCGTTCCGGTCTGAGCTGCCATTCATGATGCCCATGGGGTTTGTGGTGTCGTTCAGGGCCGGGGTAAGGGGAGGCGAGAGAGGGCCATTGACCTGCAATGACCCTGCCGGGTTGGGTGCTGAGGACTTGTCCATTGTGACGGTTAGAAGACAGGTAGGCCCGGGTTGAATGTATCCCTGTTGAGATATTGTGACTGAGAAACTCAGGGGAGGTCTCAGTCAGGGGCTAGGGAAACAAGAGACCAAGACCCGTGATCAAGGCTAGGACTTGAGAGAAGACCAGTATGGATTAGAGGATGTTCTCCCTTCTCAGCACAGAACGGTTCATTCGTGGGGGGGATGGGGGACTGATATGTCTCGGAGCCCGAGGGAGCAACTCCACGGGGTCAGGGCAGGGATGCCATCTTGAGAAATAATAGACTCGACCGCAAGACGACGGCAAGTACACCGCGCCGCACGGCACCTTGGCCATTCCGGGCAAAGCGCTCCCGAACAATGGCCAGGGCCGTCGAGGATAGAGGATACGGCGCGGATCTACCCACTGTTCGCGCTGTGGGGAGGACGAGAAAGGGCTAGCAGCCCCTTCCTGCTGTGTGCCATCCCCATTCCTCGACCTGGGCGCAGTCTTCAGCTGCTGTCAGTCTCGCTGGGCAAAAATAATCCTGACTGCAGTGCAGCACCGCCATTGGCCAAGATACTGTATTGCTCCTGAATCCCACCCTCCCACAGCATGTGCTTAGCGGCTGTGGTGGAGCACCCGTCAGCACGGGTCGGCCAGGCCACAGCTTTTGGGAACCACAGCCACGAGATACCCCTGTTTTTGGTAACATCGAGCCCTGACAACCATGGTCTTCGAAGGTCGAAATCGTTGCTGCCTTGGGATGTCGGCAAACCGATAAGGCTACGGCTACCGAGCACGACGTTGTTTGTCGTGCCCGTCCATTATGGCGTCTCGATGTTCGTTTTCCTGACTTGACCGAGGCGTGTCTTAGACAAGTTGCCGATCCATCGAGGGCATCGCCACCGCCGTGCGACTCGCAGCCTCGCGAGGAACGCGTCCCTCATCGGATCGACGGCTTACCCGACTGCATGCAGTCCCAAGGGGGGAGGCTGAGGTGACTGACCGAAAGACTCGACGCTGAAAGTGGTGACTGGACCTCGCGGACGATGATCCTTTTTCGTCACAACTCGGTGTTGAGGGAGTCGAGGCAAGCGGAAGGCGCCATTGGACGGGAAACGAAGGAATGGAACCCCCGATAGGGCTTGGTCGGGGTCGGGAAACCTCCCCAGTCCAGCCGCAGCCAATCCCGCGCGGAAGCGCATATCGCGACTGCATCGAGTTGCTCGGCGAGACCGTTTCTCTCCTTTTGGCGAGAAAAAGAGAATCATGGTTCCTGGGAACCGGAGAGCGCCATTGGATGCCTTGCAGTGTCCCGATGACACACCGGGTGCCATGACATGCAGGACGTTGGAATTGGAGTTGATGAGTTCCTTCGATCCTAGGCGCCACAGGGAAGAGGTCAGCGCCCGGCCAGCAGGGGTTCAGGGGTCGGGCCACACATGGAAGGATCGGAATTTTCTTGCGCCATGACAAGCCACTGCCGCTGCCGCGTTGCCGCCATTGCGTGCCGGGCCGTGTCCGGCGTACAGTGGGGACTGTGAGTCGGCGGCGTGAACTTCGGGCGGAATGTCAACGTGATCCGACTTTTAAGAACATTTCTGGTCTGTTGAACAGCCGCTCTTCAGCGCTTCCTGACAGAGACACCCAAGTCGTGTGCCTCACGAGTAAGAGGTGACCCGGGGCAAGGCTGGAGGCTGCTTGGGGTTGGAAAGAAATCCCGGCGTTCGGAAACTGCGGCTATTAATGGTCCTCAGGTCCTACAACAGCCTTGTGGCAGTGAGCCCGGTGCGACGGCCGGAGATATGTCTGGAGGTTCGGGACACCGATCAATTGGTCGCCTGTGGTTTGTGATACATACCTTTATTCTCAATAACTCAATAATAGCAAGCTTTGGACAACGTGGGACAGTGCAAGGTCCCGAGTCGGGACGCATCCGATTCCGAACCTTGTGTGAGCCCGACTTCGATGTCAACAACAACATATGAAACCGCTGTCATTTCTCGCGATGGTTAAATTTCCGATAAGGTCACACGGTAAGGCAAACGCCTGTTTCCCCGCAGAACTTCCAGGTCTTCCCCACAAAAAGGAACAATGGAAGCCGCTCCTGCCGGTTTATCAGCGTTGCACAAACATCGCAGGAACTTTTGAAGTTCGGGAAGGCGCCGCGCACACGGCCTTATCTCAACCCCAACTTGGCTAGGGATTCGATAACACTCACATCTTCCAGGTTCCTCACATTCCGAGTCATCTGCGTTCAGCTTCTTGTTTGTTTTTCAAGGTTCTCATTGATATCTAAAAGCAAACGCTCCTCTATGTACCCAGAAAATGCCCTTTCCTCCCTTTCCGCCGGCTAACCCAGGGAATCATGTCGTTAATAATTAACCCAACTCCTCCCTTGAACGCCAAAGACCCGAAAGAAACCGTCTCACTTTCCCGTCAATCAGGGTATCCCTCACCACCAGTCACCGTGCTCAAGCATAGCCTTAGCAACCTTGACAAACCCAGCAATGTTGCTACCAGCAACCAAGCTGGGCAGCTCGCCCTCGCTGCTCTCAACATACTCCTTGGCCGTGTTGAGGCCGAGGTAGAAGGCGTTCTTCATGATGTCCTTGAGCTTCTGGTCGACCTCCTCCTTGGTCCAGGCGAGGCGCTGGCTGTTCTGGGACATCTCGAGACCCGAGACGGCAACACCGCCGCAGTTGGCCGCCTTGCCGGGCGCGTACCAGATGGCCTCGCCCTTCTTCTGGCGGCGCTCGTTCTCGAAGACCTCGATGGCCTCGAGCGTGCAGCCCATGTTGGAGCCCTCGGCGATGAAGCGGCAGCCGTTGGCGACCAGGGTCTGGGCCTCCTCCTTGCTGACCTCGTTCTGGGTCGCGCAGGGGAGGGCGATGTCGACGTGGCCGACGTGCACCCACGGGCGGGCGCCCTCGATGTAGCGGAGCTTGTTCTTGGGCGTGTACTCGGCCAGCGCCTTGTGCTTGACCTTGAGGTCCATGATGGCCTCAATGTCCTCGGGCGTGACGAAGCCGCCCTCCTCGGCGACGAGCGCGCCCTTGGAGTCGGACAGCGAGACGACGGTGGCGCCGAGCTCGATGCACTTCAGCGCGGCGTACTGGGCGACGTTGCCGGAGCCCGAGATGGCGACGCGCTTGCCCTCGTAGTTACCGGCGCCGGCGAGCTCAAGCATGTGGCCGACGTAGTAGACGAGGCCGTAGCCGGTGGCCTCGGGGCGGATGAGCGATCCACCCCAGTCGAGGCCCTTGCCGGTGAGCACGCCCTCGAACTTGTTGCGCTCGCGGCGATAGGCACCAAACAGGTAGCCGATCTCGCGGCCACCGACGCCAATGTCGCCAGCGGGGACATCAGTGTCGGCGCCAATGTGCCGGGAGAGCTCCCGCATGAAGGACACGCAGAAGCGGCGGATCTCGGCGTCACTCTTGCCCTTGGGGTCGAAGTCGGCTCCACCCTTGCCACCGCCCATCATCACTGTTACCCCACAGTCAGCAAGTGCTGCCGATTCCGATTTTGTTACGAATGAGAACTTACGGCCAGTGAGGGCATTCTTGAAGATCTGCTCGAAACCGAGGAACTTCAGAATCGAGAGGTTGACGGAGGGGTGCAGACGCAGGCCGCCCTTGTACGGGCCAAGAGCCGAGTTGAACTGCACGCGGTAGCCGCGGTTGACCTGGAGGTTGCCGGCATCGTCCTCCCAGACGACGCGGAACTGGATGACACGCTCGGGGATCGAGGCGACCTTGAGCGCCGTGCGGTACTCGGGGTTCTTCTGGAAGAGGGTGCTGTTCTCGAGCGTGAAGGCGAGCTCCTTGTACGCCTGCTCGAACTCAGGCTCGGACGGAAGGTGAGACATGTTGACGGGTGGTTGGTTGGGGTCCGGTGAGTATCTTGGGTTTGTTCGTCCGGGGGATATCAACTGCCGACTCGGACCTCACTGCGAGAATAGCGAAAGGGATGAGAGAGAGCGAGAGCGAGAGGATGGGTGAGGCGGGAAGGTGACCGGACTATATACCAGAGGACGCATGGCTGGTGGTGGGGGTTGCCAGAGGGGGACGGGCGATATGGGACGAGACGAGGGAACCATGTTCGCCGGCTCCGAGAACAGGTCGGCCGAAAAAGGAGAGCGACTGTTCGAGGCTTGCGCAGCTCGTAGCTCCGGTTTCAGATCTCGGCCGACTTCGATTGGGCGCGTAGGGCCAGGAGCAGCGGCGAAGTCGCCTGCAATACTTCCGTATCCACACGAGGGGTCATGGTCGGGAACCAGTTGCCACGTCTTGGCGAGGGTTTGGTCTCGAGCCGCGCCGGTTTTCGCTCTCCTCTGGATGAACGGCACACAGTCATCCCACGCCTGGACCACGAACGTTTCTCCGGATGTATCATCCAATTTGCCAACCGTGCAGTGGCGATCGTCTCTCCTCACCGCGGAACGAACCATCCTAGCGGTGAACGCAGTTGTCTCCTGGAGATGGCTGTCCGGGTTCCCTCACAACAACCTCACTGTTCACGCCGCCCAATTCCTTATCGATAATGTTGACACCCATGGATTCCTCAAGGCCACCGTCGCCGTCTCCGCCTGCTCGCGTGCCCTCCCTGTCAGCAACGTCGTGAGTGGCCGGCTCGCGGTTGGGGTTCGTTGTTTGACCGCATCCAAAACGTATTGGTGGAAATCGATTGGTCGCCTCGAGGTTGGATAAATCGAACTTTTGGTGATTCTCCTGGCGGGGTCGACGGGAGCTAATCCCGAGTAATGCACCTCGGGCGGAGGGCTCCTGTGAGTCCTGTCCGGGGTGGTGGAAGATTGGAAGTCGTTGAATCTGTGACAAACCCATCCGGTCTGTTTTCGCGCCTCCTCCGACTTCGCAGTGTCGACCTGCGGTGCGGTGCAGCCTGCCGCCTCCGGATCCTCCCGAATTAGGCAAGTGGGAGCATGGGTGACCCCCAGCTTTCCCTCCACTCTTCAACGCTGCCCAGCGCGGGTTGGGCCAGTCTTCAACTCCCGATCATCCACCTTGATGCTCGCCTTATCTCGTTGCTAAAGCCAACTGGTAATGCATTAGCCAATATGTCGTTGATAGGTAATTCGAATCGGTCCGTCGCTGATGCTCCTCCCAGCCTTCAGCCTTATCGAACACCGTGTTCATCTCTCCTTCTCGGCAGGCGAGACGAACCCCGGCGAGGACACGCAAAATCGCTCAGCTTGCGCGAGTTTTCCGACCATGTCGCCGGCGTCGTGAGAGACAGGAGAGGACGTTCGATCGAGTTGATGCCAGAGTCAAGTCGAAATCACATGCCACACCCAGCGCAGCGGTTCAGATTCAGGGCGGGGTTCAATGTAACCGTCTCGAGTTTCCTTTCTCGGTCGAGAACGTGCCGAGTGGGGCGGCATTTCGAGAACATCTCGAGATTCCAGAACCACCAACACAAGGGAACCTCCGGCCTTTAAGTATTCTCGCTCCGAGCCCTCTCACATGCTTACACAACTTCAACAGCCGAGCATGTTGGTCCTACAGGTCTTGATAACGTCGTCGCACTGCCGACGGCCCGGGTAGTACTCGCCCGCGCGTGACACGGACTGCTGTCCGTGGATTACCGTTTCGGGTGATGCCAGCCAGCACGCCGGCGCGGCCGGAGATGCAGGGTCCTGCTCGCCTGATAACCTTATCTTTCGGAAGTTTTCAAGATGTTACGCTATCGGTTTGAATCCACCCGAGTCAGCACCATCTGGTATCGATGGCGGAACCTCGCCCCTGGTCTCTTACAGGTTGTCAACCGGCATCCTGGTTTCTTGAACAGGCCCCATTCCGTTTTCTAGACCGCTTCGAAAAGCTCCGATTCCGACGCGGCGGGCAAGGATCTGTTCGCCGTGCCGGAAGGGTCCTGTCCCGCGTCCTTTGGTGTCGCCGCTGCAGAGCCGGATATGCACGACATCGACTAGACTGCAGGCTAGTTGCCGATAGGGTGTTGTAGACTACTCGTAAGTGGTTAGTGGGTCTTCTGCAAGGCCTTCCGGGTTGTCTGGCCCACGGCAGACGACAGCGGTCGTTGCCCGGGTTTTCCTTTTCCGGGCGCTTCCGGACCAGGCCGGGCCGGGTCGGTTCGGGTTTAAGCGGGTCCAGGTCTGGGGTGAAGCCGCCCGACCTCCGATGGGAGAGCCGGCCCGGTCAGGGGTGAGTTGTCTGTCTTTGAATGGGTACCTACTCAGTAGGTTGCACAAGACTCGGGGTGTCATGGTGTAAGACAGGTAAGAGATTACTCGTCTTGTCGTATCTGGATGGATGAGGGTCTACACTTGTGGACTACAGCATTAGTAGAAGAACGTCGAACTCCTTTCACGCACGCAGTCCGCTCCTCCTTTTCCCTATAGTAGGCTATAAGGTGCAAAAATAAATGTACAAAAAAGAGAGTGGAAAAGGAAGGAGAACAAGGAGAAGAGCGTAGCATGCAAATGGAAAGGTAGGTGAATAACAGCGCCTTGGAATTGCTCATTGATTTATGGCTCTCGAAGAGAAGCGCAAAGGACCAAGCTCAGCCCAAGGGAACAGCTTACCCGTCGGGGCTCCAAGATCGCCGACCCGACCAGCCGTCAAGGGGCCAAGGGCCCCGACGAGTATAGTTGGTCTAAAGAGCTTGTGAGCACAGGTCTCGTGGTACTCACCTGAGCCTTCGGCTATCCGTTTCGTTCCTTTATGGCCAGTGACAGGTAGTGTACGAACAAGTTCACCTGATTGGAACCTCAGATTAGCAGAGTACGCTTCACGTCGGTCCAGGTAGGGATTGAAGTGTTGTCTTAAGCCTGAGATTCTACTATAATCATCTTTCACGAGACAACAACAAGAACTAAGGTGGTCATCTCCTCGGCACATCATCCTTTTTCCTTCTCAGACGCGTGGCGGGTATATCTCCCTTAACTTCATCCCCGATAGATCGCCAAAAACAAAAGAGAAATAGGCAATGAAGCATCGATCGAAAAAGAGAAAGGCAAAACACTCGGCAACACAACACAACCTTCCAGCATCTGCAGCCATGACACTATGTGTTAAAGTCCTGATTATTTACAGGCAGTATAATTTGAGTTGAGGCGGATTGGGTATCCAGCAAGAAGCGAAATCAACGAGAGAAACGAACAAAAATGTAGAGATAGGGAAACAAACAAAATATGGCTTGGGTCTGGTCTGGTCTGAATTAGGCACGATATGGGTGGTTCCCATCCAGTGACATCCAGGTCGATTGCTGATGAGACAGATCCCTCAACCGATTCAACCCCATTCTCAACCAGGTCCAAACCCAGAGCAGACCAGAGCATAACCAGCCCCTTTCTTTTTCTTTCAGTTACCACCACCACCTCACGACACCTGCATCACCATGGGCCCAGCCACAATGATATCATCCGTCAACACCCCACTCAACGGCGCCGCACTCGCCAGATTGACATAGGTAATACCCGCCAAGCCCTGGGGCACGACACACCCAGCCGCCTGATCAAACGTCGAGAACACCGTCCCGCCGGGGACACCACCCGTCGTAAAAGCGCAGTGCGTAGCCCCCGCGGCCGCATCACTCTGCAGCTGCACCGTAGCGCCCGCCGCCACAACCGCCTGTGCGCTCTGCCCGGCAGCCATCGCAAGCTTCGGGAACGCCGTCAGGATGAGGTTGCTCCCGTCCGGGCAGCTCTGGATGAAGGGCGCGGCGAGGGAGAAGACCTGCTTAGGCGAGAGGGGCGTGTCGAACGCCTGGGGCACGGCGACGGCGGCGCTGGCGGTGCGGATGAAGGTCTGGTGGCGGGCCTCGACCGTCAGGATGGAGCCGGCCGTGGTGAGGATGGAGCCGCTCGAGACGAGGGCCGCGGCGCCGAGATAGGCCGAGACGCCGACGTTTTCGAGCACGGCGGCGGTCGCGACCATGCCGGCGGCGTCGGTGAAGCCGAAGTTGTAGGTGCAGGGCTGCACGGGCTGGACGCCGGCCTGGGCGATGGCGCTTTGAAGCAAGACGACGTGCTCCTGTTCTGTCTTGCCGATCTTGAGGAGGTCGTCGATTTGTTTTTGCTGGAGGCCGAGGGCCTGGAAGTCGGTGGCGGGGAACTTGGCGAAGCCTTGCTGGTAGAAGGTCGCTTCGAGCCACTCGAGTGTGAGGGCGCTGGGGGGAAGTCAGTGATACGCTCAAGCCTAAGGAGGCAGGGCTTCTTACAATTGCAGAATGTCGACGTCAGTGAGACCCGCGGCAGCAGCAGCGGCGTTTTGCCGCTTTGCGTGCTCAAACATCTTCATCTGAGTCTCGGTCAACTTCGGGACGGCTGGTAGCGCCGTGGAGACGGCCGCCAGCCCAGCGACGACTGCCCCGAGAGTCTTCTTGATGGAAGGCATGTTGGCGGAGTGTGTGTCAATTAAGCTTTAACGTTCCTCTTCTTGTTTCGTTCCCTTTCCCTGTCCTGGGTTTCCTGACCGTCCGAAGCAGAGTGAGCGTCGGAGTAAGAGCAAGACCAGCTGGCTGAAGAATCGAAATCCTGCCTGAGGGTCGTCTATTAAAATAATATTAAGGTAGAAGAGGGTGTACTGGAAGAGAAGTGGACTGAAAGAGAGACAGACTGAGCTGCTTGAAGGAGAGTGAAAGCAGACCAGCGCTTTGCCGAGGAGAGCGAACAGGACACAAGACGTGGATGGAGGAGAAAAGAAGGGAATCCCAGCATGTGGACAAGAGGGAAACGGCCTTGAATAAAGATGGCCTGCCAAGATGGCCATCCCCTCGTACCCAGTGGCGGGTGCTGACCGTTCCGGGACCCGCATCAGGCGAGCCCCTCCCCTAGGAACCCAGACAGGGAAGGGGGTATCAGGAACGAGCCAGCCGCTAGAACAATGCTGCTAGGGTGATTGCATGCCGCCTCCTCCATGGCCAGCGCTCAGGGCACGCCTAGCAACCCCGGCAGGCCGATGCTGCCTCGTTAAGCTCTTGGTTCCGGCCCAGACTGCGTCTGGAGGGGGCTCATGGGTGCAGCCAAGACCAAGTTCAGATGGTAAGGACCGAGGACAGAGACGTCGTCATGTTTCGTTTCCTCGATGCTGCCTTACCGCGTGAAGACCCCTTCCTGCAGCCGCCGCGATGAAGACCCGTGCGACCCCTTCCGCAGTTGCTCAACGCCCGGCATGAGGCTGAAGGGGGCCAATCAGACCCGAGCGGGAGAGGTTTAAGGTTGGGACGAGGTTGTTGCCAACCCTGCTCGGCAGCCGGTTGCTGCAGGGTTCAGTGGGGGCGCTCTGGGGAAGCGAGCGAGCGGGTCGGCCGCTGAAAGAATTCGATTGGCCACTGGGGCGAAAGCCAAGCGTGCAGGGGGTTGCACGGTTACCACGCCCTGAGGATTTGCGACAGTGGCGCCCACGATGCTCGTCTCAGGCGCGTTTCAATCAGACGGACCGCATCAGCACCGAGGGTTCGGAAAAGTTTTGGTGCCGCATCTGCGACGAAGGCAATCTGCTTCCGGACAATGCCTGGCAGCCGCGTGCGTGTCGCTTCCGGATGTCGAAAGTCGCTGTGTTTGTTGTCAGGGAGGCTGGGCTTGGTGTTGAGATCATAAGCGTGCCAATCCGCGGTCTTTGCCCGCCTGCCCGCGATCTGAGTGTTCAAGAAACACTGATATCGCCTGTCAGGGATGTCAGAATAGTGACAGACCTTGAGAACGAGCTAACCTTGAGCGGGGAGCGTTGCGACAAGCCGACAATCTCGAGTAGGGGCCGTGCGAGGATCGCCTTTGCCTCCTCGCCGTCATCCGTCTCCGTCACGACTCGGGAGCAGATTCGCCGCATAATGCCGGTTGATCTCGTTGGATTCTGCCGGTGCGCATGCGAAGCTTGTCCTTGGGATCAGCAGCATGCTCCTCGGATGTCGTGCGACATGCCACAGGAAGTGTTTCCTGCCCTCCAAGGGCCGGCTGGCTTCTAGATTTCGAGATCCGATGCTGCAGAAGGTGGATAGTAGCATCTCATATCCCTTTTTGGCGGGTTTCCGAAGCTCGTTGAGTGCTCATGTTTGGATGTTTGGAAGAAGAAGTGCATTGAAAAGTGACAACACCGACTTCATCTCCTAAGGAGCTGAGGCTCTTGGTTGATAAACCGCTCCTTCCTCCTCAGGCTCGTGATGACATTGCTCTTGCACATCAGGCAGGCGCACTAGGTACAGGTAAGGAAGAAAGTGACGGGAGGTACTAGCTGTTCCTCTCCTCCGCCTTCATGAAAGTTTGCAGTGTTCAGTTCTCAGATGCATAGCTTCAACTTCTTTGAGGTACCTTGAGCTTCGGTCGAAATTCAGGTGGCTATATATCAAGTCAGTCCTCAAGAACAGGGAATGACGGCTCAGAAAGCACAAGTGGTAATCAGTTCCCAAACACCAAAAGATACTTCTGATTCAACCGATTCTCCCCGTCGATCCCCGTCGTCCAAATTGCTTCTGTTTCTCCTTCTCCGGAGCCCGGAAGAGGCGTGCTTCAAGAGACGTCCCCCCCAAGCAAGGATGTGAGGCTAACCTCCTCACACATCATTACGCCAAGTGCTCGCTCGGGATCCCGTGCTTTCACCTCCCGAGCCCATGAAACCGGCTGCAACATCAAACAGACCCGATCCAGCAAACCACCATCACATCCATCCAACACGCTGCCAACCTCAAACACAACGCCATGGATAAGGTGAGGTTAAGGTACTCGACTTGACTATTAGATGGCTGCCCTATGTGTGCCTCCCGCCTCAATCTCTCTCTCAGCTGCACCTGTGCTGTCCACCCACTCATCCATCTCCCCTTTTTGCTGTCTCTCCACAACAAACAGCATTGGCTCAGACTACTACCGTCCTCGCAAATACCGTTCGCTTCACCTCCACCATCCATCTTGAACTGTCTGTCCCTTACTTCTCCAATAAATGCACCAGAGCTACCCACTGCCATACTACAAAGAACTATACCCATCTTTGGCGGTGAAACCCTCTCTATAAGGAGCCCCCCGTTGATCAATCAATCTTCCACTCCTCCTGTCCTGTCGTCACCTTCAAGTATTACTACACCTGGTCACCGAACTTCCGTGCGTCTTCCGTCTGCATCATGCAGCGAAGATACGTTTGCGCGTCAACCCTTCATTCATCATGGGCTGGCCAGCCGTAAACCGCTTAGAGCGCATACGGGTTGAGAGACCGAATGGTCAAGCACCTGCAATCCTGTTAGCTCGTGTCCTACACATATTCACTCAGAAGAGGCAAACGTACGGCGGGCTCTTGGTGAGATCCGTCTTCAGAATGACCGGCACCCGCGTCATCTCCGTCACATCCTGGATGTAGTCGCCGCCCTCCTCCCTCAGCTTGAACAGCTTCAGGTACTTCTCCTTGTTGGTCAGGCGCGTCTCGGGCACGTCGCCGGTCGGCACCTTGGAGTCCGACCGGGTGCGGTGAAGACCGCCGGCGGCATCCGCCGAGGACCGGGTCGGCGACCCGGGCACGCTCTGCGTCGGCCGCTCCGCAAGCGACGCGCCCGCCATGGCCTCGGTGACGTCCGAGGCGTTGTCGGACGCATTCTCCTCGTCGTCGTCAAAGAGGGCATCGACGTCGTCCGTCGAGATGGTGCCCGTCTCGGTCTGCTTCCTGGCGGCCTCCTCCCGCTCCTTCTTGGCCCGTTCGGCCTCCTCAGCCTGGCGGGCGGCAGCGAGGGCGTTGGAGAACCGCTGGGACATGGCAGCCTTGGGACGCTCGTCTTCGGGGACATAGGCCGAACTGGGCACGCCCTTCTCCCAGTAGAGCTCCAGGATCCGCTTCTCCTTCCTGAACTCGGCCTTCTTCAGCGGCAGCTGGTCGCAGTGCACGCGCTTCTCGAAGCCCCACTCGGGGATCAGCACATCGAATGCCGACTCGTACACGCAAATGACGATGCCTTCGCTGATCAGGTCACCGTTCACTTCCTGGCGCTTCTTGTCCATGGCACGGCACGCCTCAATATGAACGCTCTGCTCCTGGGCGTTCTGCGCCGACTCCTTCTTGGTGTTGCAAGCCTCGACTGTCTTGACGAGGTTCTCCAGATCCTCGTTGTACTCGATCTTGCCCTCGGAAAGGACCGACTCGAGCTGCCGGTGGACCAGAATGTCTGCGTAGCGCCTGGTGGGGCTGGTGAAGTGAGTGTACAGCGGCAGGTTGAGCGAGTAGTGCGACCAGAGGTGCTGGGCCGTCTTGCCCGCGATGAAGTACTTGGCCCGCTGCATCGACTTGAGCAGCAGCGTCTCCATACCCTTCCTGATCTCGGGATCCTCAACGCGGAAGAGACTGTTCTGGAGTGTGCCACTGCTCGAGGGGTCAATCTCATAGCCAAGCGCCGTCATGCGCTCCACGAATGTCTGCAGGCGACGCGAGTTGGGCGCCGCGTGCCGGCGCAAGAGAGCCTTCTCAGGGAGAGCGCGGGCCAAGCGCTGAGCAACATACGCGTTGGCCTTGTGCGTAAGTTCCTCGACCAGCTCCGTCGCGGGCGTCGTGTCGAAGATGTTGTGCTTGACGGGAATGTTCTCGTCGTCCAGCTGCTGCAGGAGACGCAGAGGGGCAATGGGCTCACCGCCCGCGCCAAGGCGCGCCTCACGGAACTTCTGGGTCAGGACCTACAAAAACTGTTAGCACCTCGCCACCGTAGAATAGCCGGCTTGAACTCACGTTGAGCATCTGAATGTCCTTGGCCTCAGCAACCTCATGGGTAAATCCAGCAGCACCGGACAGAGCCTCGTCCATCTGCGAGAGCGAGAGCTTGCCGCCGCTCCTGACGATACCCTTCCCAATCCAGATGTCTCCCTCGGCGACCGCGCCAGTGTGCGGGTTGACGTGGAAGACAACGCTGACCGTCAGGCGGTCTTGGTTCGGGGTGAGCGAGCAGACCTCGCCCGACAGCTTCGGCGGAAGCATGGCACAGAACCTGTTGACGAGCTGAACGGCAGTGCCGCGCTTCTTGGCTTCACGGTCAATGAGCGAGTTCGGCTTGACAAAATGCGTGACATCCGGGACGTGGATGCCGATCTCGACCTTGCCGTCGGGCAGGGTCTTGACGTGGACGCCGTTTCCGAGCTCGGCCGCGCCGTCCAAGTCAAGAGTGAAGACCTTCTCATTGCGGAAGTCCCGGCGGGCCGCAATGGCCGCCTCGTCTTCCTTGGCGATCGACCAGTCCTGGAGACCGACACTGCGCAGCACGGCGTCGGCAAACTCGTCGGACGAGAAGTTGTTGTCGCGGAGCAGCGCATCCGTCTCGACTTTGAGATCGCCCATCTTGCCGAGCTTCTCAACCAGGGTACCAAACGGATGCAGAGAGGTGATGGGCCAGCGCTTGATGCACGCCACGAAAATTTGATCCGCGTAATCCTGGTGCTTCTCGACAAAGTCGCGGGGCGCCTGCTCCGTGGGGATGGCGATCAAGGGAACACGCTTGTCGGTCGGCTTGAACCACACGATCTTGGGCTTCTCTTGCGCGCGGTTCTCCTGGTGGCGCGACATGCTCCCATCTCGTGCAGCCCGCTCGGCCTCTTGCTTCTCCTTGGTCGCCTGGCTGCTGGGTCGAAGCAGGCCGAGAGTGCCAGAGAACATCTGACCCGCCACCCGCTCAATGACGGCAACGATGTGTCCGGCGTAGAGAGGCTTCTGCTCATCGCTGATCTCTTCCTCCTCGACAAGGAGCAGGCTCTGGCCCTCGACTTCAACGTCGTCGTTCTTCTTCTGCGTGGGGCGCTGCCTGAGACTGCCACGGCGGCGAATCCCGCCGTCGCCGTTGTCGTCACCGTTACCGCCCTGGCTGGTGCCAGCAGTGGAGCCGGAACGAGTGTCGGTGATGTCCTTGCGCTTCTTTTTCTCTTCCTTCTCCCGCTTCTGCGCCCAGACCTCATCGACATCAAGAAGCTCAACGGCAACCAGGTCTCCTTCGAGGGCGCGGTTGCGGTCTTTGCTACCACAGATGAAGATGTCGGCGTCGAGCAGACCATCCTGGGTCGAGACATAGGCATCGCTCCGGTTCTTCTTGTTGACGCGAAGAATGCCAGAGACGAGCTGCCCATCGGCCAGGAGAGCAGGAAGCGTAGCCTGCGGAAGGTAAGGGGTGAAGAGAGTCTTGCGCTGCTGTTGCTGCTGCTGAGGCTGCTGAGCAGCCAGCTGGGGGGCGTGCTGGCTCGCGCCAAGACCGGCCATATGCTGGCCATTCATGGACGCAACCTGGAGAGCCTGCAGCTGGTTGAGTTGCATGGGATTCAGCTGCTGGCCTGCGTAGATGTTGGGGAACACCATCTGGCCGGGGATCTGCATCAGCTGCGACTGGCCGGGGTACTGGAAGGCCCCGAGGTTGGAGATGGACTGATGGCTGACGGAGCTACGAGTACGGTGGCCTGGCTGGAATGCCTGACTCTGGCCGGCACCGGCCGCCTGGTCCTGGCCTTGGTTCTGGCTTTGAGTGCGCCAGTTGCTGTCAAAGTTTCGGGACGAAGTGCGGGCATGGCCTCCGCCGCCACCGCGGCGAGAGAAGTCGCCGCCAAGGCCTCCACGGCCGTTCGCGCCAACAGCCATGCTCTGGCTACGACCATGACCGCCACGTCCACCGCGGAAGGACGGAACCGGCGCCTGCTGGGTTTCCGCAGCGGGCTGGGTGGGGGCCGAGGCCTTGGCCTCGTCCTCCGGCTTCTCGGCGGAGCCCGAGGCACCGGGGCCGGGGAACTGGAAGCCGGATGTGGTGCGTTTCTGCTGGGCAATCTCGGCAGCCTTTTTGGCATCGGCCAGGGCCAACGAGTGACGCCTCTGATGTCCGCCGCCAGCGCCGCCGCCAGCTCGACCACCACGGCCGCCAGTATTGTCTCTGCCTTGTGCCTGCGAGTTGTCGAAGCTGCCAAAGGCAGATCCGGACGCGCCAGACGAGGGTGCCGGAGGGGGGCCCATGCCCATGTTGGGAAGAGCCGACTGATTACGGCGATGTGACAGGGGTTGTGTTGGTGCAGCCAGGGGCACGTTCTGCTGCGGGAGGGGAGTCGGGAACTGGAAGCCAGCCTGCGGCGACATGTTGGTCATGGCGGCCTGGAGGGGATTGAAGCCGCCGGCACCGAGAGGCTGGCCTTGCAGCATGCCCATCTGCTGATAGGTAGCTTGAAGCTGCTGCTGCTGCTGCTGCAACAGCTCGATCTGCTGCTGGATGGCCAGCTGCTCCACTGGGGGAAGAAGCACAGATTAGCGACCATTTTGCAAATGGAGGCACAGATGAAAAGAGGAGGCGAGACAACAGCACAGGAGCCTGGTGCCCATCGAATAATCGCAGCGACTGCGGAATCCATAGAGCAGAGCGGGACGAGCAGAAACGGCAGACAAAAACGTAAAACACAACTTACTGCCGGGATTCGCAAACATACTCATCAGGGGGGTCAGCTCGGACGGGCTCCGGCGATGGGCGATGTGCAGGCGGCGGCCAGCAGGGCCGGGAACGCCTCCAGGCTGAGGCTGCTGTTGGTGTTGCTGCTGCTGCTGATCCATGGCGGCGGTTGGTGCGCGAGCGGCGATGAAGGCAGGCAGAGCAGGTTGGTCAGATTGATAGACGCACGTCTAGTGCGAGACAAACTTGGTCGGATGCGTTTGCGGGCAGCAGTGGATGGAAGTCGGGTGTCGTGTCTACCGGACGGGGATATCGTGTTTTGGCGGTTGCCGTTGCTGTGTTCGTTTTTAGGGGGATTGCGGAGGCGATGCTCGCCGACAATTACTTGGTGGAAGCTTTCGAGCCCAAGGGGGTTAATGAAAGATCGAAAAGAGCCGCGAGGGAGTGGCGGGCTTGATGGCGGATGGCTAGATGCCAGAAGCCTGAAGGGGGAAATCTGTGGATTGAAGGAGGGTGCAAGTGAGGAGGAGGAACCCGAAGGTTGATGATGACGATTGAAGCAATGAGAGGTGGGATGCAGCCGAGCAGGAAGGATGCTCCAGGCCTGGTCTTGGTCGATGGCTCCGTGCTCAGTGCCCCAAGCAACGCTAGCCGCTACCGAAAAGGGATGGAAAGTGGGGCAGGGTCCGCGCAGCTCATCCACGAGAAGCTGGGGCCAAGAAGTGAGGGGCTTCTGCACCGAATCGAGCCCCTTGTCCATTTTCAGCAGAAACACTCCTTGATGGATACGGGCTCCTTGTTGACGATCTCTGACTTCAAGGGGCAGCAGCTCTTTAACGCCAAGTGACACATTCGCAATACGGATACAGGTACGCATTTTAAAGGCCGGGGCCAAGCTGATTCAAGGATGAAAAACACACCTCAGGAACGGTCATCCTGAGATCTGTCAAGAGACGGTGTTTCTGGTGCAGCTAACCCAGAGCCTCAGGGTCTTTTACAGTGGAAACGGCAGGCGTTTCTTACCAGGTCCCTGTCTACCTGAAATCCACCATTGACCTGTATTGATCATGCTCCTCTTTGGCTGGGCCGGGCTGGACAACTTGGATTTGCCCGGCGTTAAATTAGGGACTCAACCTCCACCAACCTGACTTCCAGGAATCCAGATCCCAGCCAGATTTTCAAGTGGGTGCTCAGCCAAGAGTGGCTCAGTCTCCTCGTCAGGAGGCACGAGGTCCTTTGAACCCCGGCATGATGACAGCTCCGCCGAGAGCAAGCCGCCTCTTCTTACGGCGCAAGACGGACAGAATAAAATAACAGGCACCAAGCAAGCCACAGGTTTTGTTCCAACCACCGCGAAACGAGAACCCTTTGACGACTGCCTGCTCTCCTTTCAGGGCCCGACGATTAGTCTGGGAGTTTGAATCTATCATCTCTAGGTGGTTCAGCCGCGAATGTCGAACTGACGACTCCGGCTTGGACTTAACTACTCACCCGCACGGTATTTGAGCAGCACCTTAGATGGTCACGCCGCCCACGCCATGCTGACCTTGTTCGTAGGAGCTCTGAGCCACCTCACCCTCCAGGCCGCGGGACTTGGAAGGGGTAAGGGTTAGGGTTGCGTGCCAGTCTCCTTCAGTTGACGAATCCGGCAATTGCAGCTGCAGGCGCGGGCCAAGCGAAGGACAACACGCCGGAGGGTGGCTGTAGCACCTGCGCCCCATCATTAAATTGAACAAACGGCTACAGAGCACCACTGCAGTCCCGCGACAGCGTCAACAACCGCGACTCACGATCCCCGCCCCGGAAATGGACTTATAAACACCGTGCGGAAACCATCGGCACGCGATTCGATTATGGCAGGCTCATCTCCCGCCCGCCGGCTGAGCAGCCATTGGGCAAACCGAAGTCCGCATCGATCCGTCCTCGAAGAGATCATTGGCGACGACAGGAATTCGGAGGAGCGGCATAGACAGCTCTTGAAGGCGGCCAAGAGGGAGCATGAGAGGGTTAGGGAGGAGGCTGAACGGGTATACCACGACCAGCTCCTGCGGGTGGAGAGGCAGCGGCTCCTCGAAGAGCGACTGAGGGAGGAGGAGAGGATCGCGCTCGAGGAGAGACTCGCGGCAGAACGCGCAAGAGTGAATGCGCTGAGAGCAAAGAAGGTCGAGATACCCCCTCCGCTCCCAGAACCCGAACCACCTGTTGCGCCGGCACCCAACGCGATCCCGCCAAGCGCCCCGTCAACCACAAACAATGCCCCTGTTCCGAACGGAGCGGCGCCTGCCGTTCCTGCCCCCAAGCCGGCAGCTCCCCCATTAGCCGCGCCGGCTCTAAGTCAGGCTCCTGCGACAGCTCCCAGCAAAGCATCAGAACCGACAAAACCAGCGACCTCGGTCGTCAATGGCCTTTCCGGCGCCACCCCGCAAGCCAACGGCATCACATCAGCTGCCGGGACGTCAAGGACTGCCGCCCCAGCTCCACCACCGACAGGTCCCGACAGATACCTTGAGATTCATAGGAATCTCAAAATCCTGCGGAAAAGCCTGGCCGACCAGGCCAAGACAAATCCGGCATTGAAGTCTAGAATGGGCGATATGCGGCGGGAGCTACGCAAAGCTGTCGGGCAACTCACCCCAACCCAAGGGGTCGCTGGAGTCAACAAGATACAGGTATGGCGCCTATGGCTCGGATTCAACTGGCAGCATCGCTAACAACACGCGCACAGCAACAAAACATTCTCAGACTCTTGCGCGAGGCCATGGCAAACAACGTGCAATCACAAATAATGGATCCGAGCAACTTTGTTCTGGAGCCAAGAAAACCAGTAGAAGGGGCCCTGCACAACGACAACCTCCCCTCGCTCTTCCTCTACCTCATCAACATCTTATCGAAAGCCGCCATCTCACAGTTCATCAACGAGGGCGGGCCACGGCCCGAGACCGCCGACCCAGTAGGCGTCTGCATCGCCGCGAGCCTCTCAGAGCCCGAATTCCTCTGGCGCGGCGCGTCACTGGTCGACATACTGCTCGCCAAGTTCAGGGTAGTCTGCCCGGTCCTCTTCGGGTACCGGGGCAGCGAGAAGACGGAGCAAGGGCGGCAGCGGCTGGGGTGGTGGAAGGACAACGGGCGGTGGGTGCCGGAGCAGCAGCACATGGACCGCATGACGGGGCTGGGGGCCGGGTTCGCGGCCATCTCGCTGCGCAACTTTGCCATGTCCAAGAAGACCAACCCGTTCCCGCCGCGGGAGTACTGGACGGCCATGGCGCGCATCGTCAACACGCCGTCGGCCGAGATCTCCAACACGCAGTGCATCGTGCTCAAGTCGATGGTGGAGAACTACGAGCAAAAGTTTATCGAGTTCTACGGGACGGCCGCGCTTGCCGCGTTGAGGACGGCCCTGATCGAGTTCCCTGCCCGGGCACCACATCGGTCGGCGGCGGTGAGCTCACTAGAGGTTGTAGCCCAGTCATTGAAACGGGACACGGGCTTGGTTCTTGGATAAGCTGCATCAGCGTACGGGGCGGTAGACAGAAGAAGTTGGTTCATTTAGGGTCTGGGGATAGAGAGGCAAAGCCCGGTCATGTTGTTTCAGAGAGAGTGGCCGCACCGGACAGGGAATATGCCACAGTTTATTGGGATTGTGAATATCTCAGCTGTGGTTGATGTAGATACCCAAAATACAGAAAAAGCAAACCCAGACGCCTCGTTGCGGAAACTCATGTCTATCCACGCTCGGTATTATGCAGTCCGCGTCTGCTCTCCCAAGCCAACTCCTCCGTGTATAAACCATCCCAACAAACCAACCTCACAACACCAACAGCAATATCAACAATATAAACAACACCACAATCAACACCCCAATACAACAACTACTCAACCGATCCTCGTTCCTCCGAATTATGTAATTGAGCTTCTCCATGCCCGTCTGCAGCCGCCCGCCGACCCGGTCCGCGACCCGCTCCATGTGGTCCAGCATCTCGACCTGCTCCTCCAGCTCCCGCCCCATGTCGTCCGCCTGCCGCCGCAGGTTCCCCACCGTCTGGAACACCCCGTCCAGGTGCTCGTCCTGCTCGCGCAGCATCATCTGCTGTTGCTCGCGCTCAAACTCGGCCACGTAGTCGGGGGTGTTGCTGTTGTCGCCTCCCTCCCCGTCGGGTATGGCGAAGGATGATGGGTCTGGGAGGTCATTATCCCTCGCACCACCAGCCTTTCCTTTTTGCCCCTGCCGTGTGCCGCCAGCAGTAGACGAGCCGACCGCCTTGGCCAGCTCCTCGCGCATGTCCTCCACCTCGCCGCCGACATCCTGGACCAGGCGCTTGCGCCGCGTCACCTCGTCCGCTGACAGGCCGTACTGCGCCGGGTTGGACTCGACGACTTTGACCGACTCGACCAGGTCCGAGAGGTCCTCAGCAAGCGAGGCGAGCGCGGACTCGAGGTCAGCGCGGGCGGAGGCGAGTTCGGGGGAGGTTGGGGAGGTGGTGAGCGAGCGGATGCGCAGGTAGGAGGTGAAGAGGGAGCGGGCGGATTGGAGTTGGGAGAGGACGTCTCTGTTAGCGTCAGGTTGTCAGTAAGAGGAGGTTCGTTTACAGATTAGTCTGGGAGAAGAGGAAAGGTAAACGCACTGCTGGACCTGGAGGAACGGGTCCTCCTCGTTTGTGGAAGACATCATGACCGCTCGCGCACCGTGGTCGGATCTCGTTATGAGGCGGGCGCTGGCTTCAGAGAGCCAGTATCTTTGCGCATGTCGCCTGGTGCTGTCTTGGGAGTGTGAAGCAGTCGAAGTCGGCAGTTCAGTTCGCTGAGGATGACGTTTCGGCCAAAGAGGTGCCTTGGCGACAGGTCAGCTTCGAGATGCGACTCTCGAGATGTTAAAGCGACGGTCGGGCGTGGTTGCAAGAAGGACAGAGAAGCGCCTTTCCCCTTTTGGCGATGGTTTGCTGCTCCTCGCAGCAAGCCCCGCAATCGCCTCCTGCAACTCTGGTGCCGCCATCTGGAGCCGCAACCCCTGTCGACGAGCCGCTAAACGGATCTGGGGGGTTGGCGGAAGCTCTTGTCAAGTTGAAACGTAGCTTCAACACTTGCTCAACGCTGCTCTTCTTCTGCTGTTCCCCCATTGTTCTGTCCAATTGACTTGGATCCATCACCAATTCCTCCCTCCACCTCAGATACACCAACCAGAAATCCAACCGCCACAATGTTCAACGTCAAGCGGCTCTTCATCGCCGCCTCGCTGATGCTGGGCGCGACCGTCATGTTCGCCCAGCCCGCTGAAGCCGCCAAGGGCCCCAAGATCACCCACAAGGTCTACTTCGACATCCAGCACGGCGACGAGCCCCTCGGCCGCATCGTCATGGGCCTCTACGGCAAGACCGTCCCCAAGACGGCCGAGAACTTCCGTGCCCTGGCCACCGGCGAGAAGGGCTTCGGTTACGAGGGTTCCACCTTCCACCGCGTCATCAAGCAGTTCATGATCCAGGGCGGTGACTTCACCAAGGGCGACGGCACCGGTGGCAAGTCGAGTGCGTATTTCCGAGCTCTTCCCCAACGGGGATTCGAAGCAGAAGTTCTTGCTGACGCCTGTGTCCGCAGTCTACGGTGAGAAGTTCCCCGACGAGAACTTCAAGCTCAAGCACTCCAAGAAGGGCCTCCTCTCCATGGCCAACGCGGGCAAGGACACCAACGGCTCCCAGTTCTTCATCACCACCGTCGTCACCTCGTGAGTCTCCCCCGGATGTGCCGTTTTCCAGATGCGGAGGGTAATGCTGACACCCCTGATACCAGGTGGCTCGATGGCCGTCACGTCGTCTTCGGCGAGGTCCTCGAGGGCTACGATGTCGTCGAGAAGATTGAGAACGTCGAGACCCAGCCGGGTGACCGGCCCGTTAAGACGGTCAAGATCGTCAAGAGCGGCGAGCTGGAGGTCCCCCCTGAAGGTATCCACGTCGAGCTCTGAGGCTCTCCTACAATGTGTGCCCTTCTTTCTCTCCCCTTTTCACAGTTCATGGATATACACAAGACGCGCTGGGGAATGGGCCTGTTGTCGAAAATGCCAATTTGCAGTTACCCGTTGCTAGATCTTTCGATCGCTGAAGGATGATGTGCTGATTGTTGGTTCTTTGCTCCTCGCCCGGCAGGCATTGATGCGCCCGAAGATGAGGTGAAAGCGCCACCCCACGCAAAGAAGCCGGCGCCTCCGGTCGAGACTGAAGAAGACTGGCCTTTCGTGGTGAAGGTGGTTCTTTGCGGAATTGTCGTGGCTGTGATTGCCGCCTGGCTGCGGTTCTCGAGGGGCCAGAGCCGGAACGAAGCTGGCTACGAAAAGACCCGGGCCTGAATTATGATTGTAGAACATGGCAAGAATCGGATCATGGTGTGTACATGAACCTGTCAAGGTGTCTGTCTCCTCGAGTCCCGTCCCATTTCCTAATGCCCTCGCTAGATGCAAGGGGCCCCGTTTCAGGCATGTGTAATTTTTTCGAGACCCCCCAACACCAGAAACATCCAACTCAGTGAAGCATCCTCTACAGCATCACAACATCATCCTGCCAAAATGAAAGTCCTCACATTAAATTTCCTGACCTGCGCGGTCAAGGCGTGCAAATCCTCGTCCGACTCATTTCCCCTGCATCCCAAGGATGCCGAACTTGTCAGCGACGATGTCGAGCTCAACCCGCAGTTGTTAGTCAACTTGCTGCCCCGCATTGACTGGAATGCCCTGAGGATAACAGCGACCGAGGCAAGTATCTCGACTTTCTTCGTCACACTCCTTCACTGACATGACTGACCTCTCTCAGCTGGGCTTCCCACAACTGCCCGAGCAGCCACCCACTGCCGAGGAACTGCAGGCCGACGAGAAGACGCTCAAGGATCTCCACACGCTGCTCATGGAGACTCAGATCAACGAGGGCAAGCTGGTGTGCGGGCATTGCGGGCATGAGTATGCTGTGCGGGAAGGCATCGCCAATTTTCTCCTCCCCAGTCACTTGGTATGAGGCGAGTTGGTTTGGAGGCATGTGGAAGGGAAAATGGGATGCATCATGAACCGGCCTCAGGGGGTTGGCTGGCTTGGGTTACGGCGTTCGCGATTTGGAGGTTACCAACAATGAATTTCACGATTCTCTAATTCAGCAGTCCATCATAGGTGACTCAAATCAGTGCTTGCTCGCCATCATACGTCAACGAGACTTTCAGAGTGATGGGCCAGGAGGAAGTTGTCAAGCGTCTAGATATTCATGCCAAAATTATGCCCAAACCGCCAACTCCAGTCCAGGTAGTTATGCTACAAATACCCAAGACAAGCCAAACCGCATACACCGCCACAGTACAGCCAACATGCCCCTTTACATCTGCTTCTTCTGGGCAGCCGGGCCCATCTCCTTGTCAAACGCGCCATACGACACCTCCAGACTCGCAAGCGCCTTCAGGCCGACGGTGAGGATGGACAGAACAACCGCCAGCACAATGAGGGACATGAAGATGCCTAGCAGCCCGGCAGTCAGCAATCACACTCCTAGACCATCTCAGGTAGCAGACTTACCAGGTGTAAAGAATTGATACTTCTCAAACAGAGGCCGGTTATCAGTCGCATTCGACTTGTTCCCCGCCACCATCTGCGACTCCTCCTCTGCCCACCTCTTCATATCAACATGCAACGGCTCGGCAAACTCAGGCTGATACGCCTTGAACTCGTTCGGGTCCGAGAACACCAAGACGGTGTAATCCTCCCCATCCAGCATATCAAGCAGCTTGCCCAGCTCATGATCTGTTCCCAGTCAGCAGCCATCCTTTTCCCTTTTCAGAAGAAGCGAAGCAAACATACCATTATCACCCAGCATCTCCCCCCTCCTCCCCTCATTTCCCCCTCCCACCCCATCAGCAGCAGGAGGCAAATGCCCCAACTCAACCCTCTCCACAACCACCCCCTCCTTCTTCCCCACGCACGCCGTCCCGCTGATATACTCGGCCAACGGCTTCCCCGACACTTGGCCAATCACCTCGGCGACAGACCAGCTTTGGGAGGAGGATTCCAAGCCCTGCACGGCGCGGCACAGGTTCGGCATGCGGCAGCCGTCGCCCGGGCCGAGGTCGGCGGCGTGCATGTTGGGCTGGGAGACGAGGATGTAGCGGGTCGTGGGGCATGACACGAGGAGGGATTTGGCGGTTTCGAGGACTTGGTGGGAGGTTTGGAGTTGGGGTGTTGATGGTGGGAGTGTGAGTCTGTTGAATATATTGTTAGAATCGTCATGCTAGTAGGTTTCATTTGCTTGGGAGGGTTGGTTGCTGGGAGGGACGGACTTGGCTGTGGAGAAGAGAATGAATGGGGACGAGTCGGAAAAGGCTTGCGCTTGGGTAGCAGCGCAGGCCAGCAATGCTGCTGTTGTGGTGAGCTTCATTGTTGTGGTGTGGTGGTGATGCCGAGCTGGTGCGTCGGCGCTGGTGTTGGCGGCGGTTCGGTTGGCGACGCGCGACGGTTGGAGCTCCCGGTGGCTTGGATGGATGATGCAGCTCGCCAAGGAACGGTTGGAGGCGGTGAGAGGTGGCAGAACTCCGATAGGCAGGGGTTATCAGTAAATTTACAGGGCCCCTCCAGTGTTTCTAGGACAGAGCTGTAACCTACCGTAACCAACAAGACACCGCGTCAGACTTTCACAATGTTCGCGCAACCCAGGATACGAAAGAGCACGCTGGTGCCGCCGCCAAAGAAGAGAAAGACCACTCATACGATCGAGGAAATCACCTTCGACAAAGATGCTCGCGCCGAGTATCTCACCGGCTTCCACAAGCGCAAGCAGGCGCGGATCAAGCATGCGCAGGAGGTAGCAGAGCAGAAGGCACGGCAAGAGAGGATTGAGATGCGGAAGCAGGTATGGGAGATTTGTCCGGGCATGGTGTAGGCCTTCTCACTGACCCCTTGGCTGCAGATCAGGGAAGAGCGAAGGCAAGCCGTGGAGGAGCACGTCCAAGCGATCAACAAGATTCTCAGGGAGGCTGAGCATGCCGGCACCGGCGAGCAGAACCAGGACAGCTCCGACGAGGAATGGGGCGGCCTGTCAGACACAGACGTACCAGAAGCACCGATTGACGTGGAGGAGGAATACATAGACGAAGACAAATACACGACCGTCACCGTCGAGGCCGTCAGCGTGGACCGGGATGGCCTGCATAAGCCGGAGCTGGAGCAGTCCTCGGAGGACGAGGGCTCCGCAAAAGGGGACGATGGCGCAGAGCAAGACCAAGAGAAGGAGAAAGGCGGTAAGCGGCCGAAGCACCCAGCCAAAGCCAAGAAGAAGAAGTTTCGGTATGAGAACAAGGTCGAGAGGGCGATAGAAGCACGCAAACAGAAGGGGAAGAGGAAGAAGAAGCAGCCTACCTAGGCAAGGGCGCAATTAGCAGATACCCATACCATCTATACTTCTGGGCCTCAAATGCTGTGCAAGGAATGTGCGAGGGGTTGTATGTGATGTCGTGCCGTAAAGCGATTTAAGTACTTGGGCAGTGCTAACGCCAGTCCATCTCCAATCCTCCTCCCCCGATGCGACATGCTACACGCAAGGAGCTCGTGTGGAATCCATAGCTCGACTCGGCGAAACCTGCTACCCGGCCAACGCGCTCGACCCTTAGATGGTGTTGATCTCGTTCTGGAAGTCCTCCAGCTCCTTCTGCACGGCGTTGTACTTCTTGGCCATCTCCTCGTACTTGGCCTCCCACTGGTCGCGTTCCTGCTCGAGGGCCTGGACCTTGCGCTCGAAATGTCCAGCCTTGACGTCGGTCTGCCGCAGCCTATGGAGCAAAGAAGAGGCGATCAGTAAGCGGACACACACACATGGCTTCGAGCTTGGGACGCCGACTTACTTCTCGTTGGCCTCGCGCAAAGTCCGGTCTGCTTCCTCGGCCTCTTCCTCGAGAAGTTGGAGCCTTCGAGTCAGCGTTTCGTTCTGGGTTCCGTGCTGCTGGCCCTCGCTGGCAGCCGCCTTGAGCTCCTTGACTTGCGCCTCGTATTTGTCTACCTCTGCCTCAAGCACACTGTTCTTGTGTGTAAGGGAGATGATCTCCTGCTCCTTCTGCAGGTTCTCCTGCTCGAGCGCCTTGACCTTGTTCTGGAGCTCCTCGACCTTGGCCGACGACTCCTCGGCCTCCAGGCGGAGCTGGTTCATTTTCTGGGGTGCGCAGCATATCGTTAGTCGGCTGATACAAAGCAAGAGTAGCAGATAACTGTGACATCTTGCTGGCCACGCCAGTGCTGTAACACCACGCTGGCGATGCCCGCGGCCGCTTCGAAAGGGTGTCCCGGTGAGCCCAATGGTGGGGCTAACCAGGGGTACAGTTCCGAAGAGCAAGCAGATCACTTACCTCCTTGATGCGATCCATGTTGTTGGTGGTGGTTGTGGAAGAGAGATCGAGTTGAAGATTGAGGTAGATTCGGAAGCAGCCAGAGCGCAAAGGTGGTGTCGCAGGGCGTGGTTGGGGAAGTTGGGGAGAAAGTCGGTGGATGCGGACAGCAAAGGAGGTGTTGGCGGTGGAAATGAAGACGAGCGATCCAGATTGCCCCTCTTCCACAAGCGGCGCCGTTTCCATTCGCTACTGCGGGTGCCTGTCACTTGTCTGATCGCCCAGGCCCGGCTAATGGTGGGGTCACTTGCAGCTGTGCCGTTGCTGTGCCAACGTCTGACGCCTGCGTTTCGTAACGGAGCCAGCCACGCGACGAGCCGCGATTAAGTTCCCGTCCCTCGAGCATGCACCCACTCCAATCTGCAATCTTGAACATCAACACACGAGCATCGGAAATTATCGCGAATTGCCCGCCGGGAGGCCATCCCAGCATCCCGCAACGATGCTAGCAGCTCACCACGACCAAGAGAACATCTTCACTCACCAGGCGGGCGCTTCCAAGCAGCAATTGCAGGCAAAGACACCGGGCGCCCGCTATCCAAAGACTCCTCTGAAGGTTCCGCTCAACGACGAGAACGCGAACCACGGCTTCAACGGCAAGAGCGTTTTGCGGGGCAAGGGAAACAATGAGAACATCCTCACCGGTGGGAAGGGAGGCAATGCCCTCGGCAAGTCAGGGAAGCCGGGCTTGGTGACACCAGCGGGTGAGTCCTTCCACAAGGAATTGACGTGTTGCTTTCTGACACAACATGCAGAACCCCGGACTGCCCGGGCCCCTCTCGGAAACAAGACCACCAATGCGAAAGCCAGGGCGACGCATCAGACCCCCGGCGTCAAGACGATTGTCCGTGACTTCGAGAAGACCAACGGCAAACCGACAACCACCCTCCGGCCGAAGCAGCCCGCTCCCCGCTCGGCGACTCCTAAGCTCGAGGTTCACACCGACCGGAATCCACTCGAGGAGGAAGAGGTTGAATATGCGCCACCGAAGCCAAAGGAACTCCCCTATGAATCCGACGTCTTTCCCGACGGCGTCTTGACGTTCGAGGGGCTGAAGCCAGAGAACCTGTTCAAGGGTTACTACCAATATTACTTCAACCGTGTGGACGCTGACGGCAAAACGCGGCTGGAGCGGGACATGGAGGAGCGGCAGAAGCAGAGCTTTGAGCGCGGTGAAGAGCAGATCCGGAGGGACATGGACGAGTTCGATTGGAGCATTGGCGACATCCCGGAGAGCAAGGACGTCTTCAAGAAGAAGAGCAGTGCGGCTCCAGCTGTCACAGCAGGGGCCACCAAAAAGGCTGCACCTTCGATGCCCAGGCAGCCATCGACGATCGCATCCAGGAAGGCAGCATCGGCTCTTGCATTTCCCTCAAAGCCCTCGGCTATTGCTGGGCCAAAGGCGACAAAGGCAACGGCATCAGCGGCAGCTAAAGCACCCAGCAGGGGACTTCTCCTACCAAAGCGGAAGCCAGCACAGCCAACGCAGCCCGCCGCCATCCCAACCCACCAGCGGGCAGCTGCCGTGGCTGCTTCGAGGAGCACGTTGGGCTACAACAAGGGCCGCTCTGTGTCCTCGGCCGTCCTTGGGACTGTCAACAACCCAGCCACGGGGCCGTCTCAAAACCAGACTGCGCCCAAGCCTCGCACGTTGGTGCGGTCGGTCAGCACAGCATCCACAGCCTCGGATGCGACGATTACGCCAGCCCGGTTCGCTCAGTCATCGAGCGAGACGAAGAAGCCTGATTTCCTCTCCATCTTCGATGACGAGGAGGACGATGACAATCTGGGCGGGGGTCTGCCGCCAATGGACGACGATGATGAGGATTTCCAGCTCAGTGTGAGGTTTGAGTGAGAAAATGTTGTTGGGGTATGGGACATTAGGGTTCGGAATGGGTGATGATGGCGTTGGGTTATGGCGTTTGGAAACGGCCAGGAAGTGCAGTCACTCTCGGGGCTTGGTTGGGTTGGTTGGCTGCAGTGGTATTACCTACCGGGAGATTGTTTCCTTTGTATGATTAGGAGGAACTGGGACATCCCGAGGAGATGTGTATTTCTTTCCTCACTCAGAACCGTTAACCAGCATGCAGTGTGTGGGTTCACTGGAAGACTGCCCTGGGTTGGCTCTTAACGGGAGGCATAGGCACTGCTAACAAAAAGCACGATGCGTCAGTTCACGTCTGTATCCTTATTAAATCACGTTCTAAAAACAAATCAGCTCAGCCCAGTCATACTTCCTCAAGAAATTAGCGCAGTATCCCTGAACACACAGCAAATGCATTCCAATTCAGGGGATTCCATTCAGGGGTTCAACTTTGAAAGCCAGCAAATCATACCAACACTGCTCATTGGATGATGCAATCATCCCCAACCTCCAGAGTCCACATGCAATGTGAGATCCGAGCTTCAAATGCCACGCTCGGGCCATCTTGGCACGACACCGCCCAGGCCAAATTTGGTTTAGCGAGCCATTGACAATGGGAGAACTCGCGACTTTACACGCCTAGGATCGCTCCCAAACTTTCAACTTCATTCCCAGCCCGCTTTCCACAACCCAGGAGCTCGCTTTGGCTCCCCCAGCGCCTAATTTCCCTCCAAAACAAAGCCAGAATTGTCGCACACATTGCTCACGGCTTGGGGTTATTTTTTTTCGCCACTCGTCCACCAGCTCGACCGTTTCCGCCCTGCGGCGCAGCCCAGCGACCGGCTCGCTGTCCAGCGACAGAGCTCGGTCGCGTGAACGGCACCTGCGCGCGTATTTCACCCGCCACACCGCGATTTCAATTCATCGGCACTCATGTATGGTGAGCCCCAGCATCGCCAGCACCAGAGATGATGGTTGGAGCACATCGGCAGCTGTCATAATCGCCCCTTCTCGCCATGTCTCGCCCTGCTGGCGCGAGTTTCGCCCAGTTCTTCCCTGCCGCGCCCCGGGCTGCAAGGGACAGGGCGATGGAACGCGAAAGGGCCAAAATCAGGGCACAGGAATCTCCCTCCTCACAATCCGCCGACGCCAATGACCGCCGTACCCCGCTGAACCCTCCGGCATCTTCTCTCAATGACGATAGGTCCGGCGCCGGACTCACAGCGACCTCACACTTGAATGGCGGCCGCCCTAATGGCCCACGCCCTCCGACAGACGACAACGAGTCGCTCGCCGGAGACACGCTCAATTCGGGAGGATCGGCCAGCTCTCATACCAGCGCCAGCTCTTCGGTATTCAGTGCTCCTGCGCGACCGGGTGCCTCAAGCGCCATGAGACACCCAAAGACTCAGCTCACCCCTCCTACCGCCCTCACCTCTCCATCTCCCTATCTCTCTACAGCTGCCTCACTCAAGCGGCAGTCGACCACTCCTCGCCACGTCGACAACGCCGACGGACGCTTGCCGATGCCCAACGGATCTGTCCAAGATATTTCGGCCGTCGAACGCGTGCCTGCTCGAGACCCTTCTCGCTCGATCCAATGCATCAAGCGCGTATATGAGCCTCTCCAAGACCCGTCGCTTTCGAACTCCGAGAAGCGAAAGGCGAAACCGATATACAAAGAGTTTGGGCTGGTATGTACAACCTGAGAATCTCACATTGAGGGGGGAGCGTCATCTTGACTGTGAACCATTTGGCTAATGCTGCGCACAGGGCGATCAAGATGGCGCTCCCCCCTCAGACCCCCGCCTGGCAAAGGGTGGGAGGTTAGGCTACATCAATGTCGATTTCCACCTCCCGAAAGCCCGGTTACGCCACGCACCGTACAACTTGAGGCCGTACAAGTACGATCCGAAGACGTCCTGCGGCCCGGGGCCTCCCACGCAAATCGTGGTCACCGGCTTCAACCCGCTGATTGCTTTCTCCAAGGTCACGGCGGTCTTTGCTTCGTTCGGTGACATTGCCGAGAGCAGCAACAAGATGCATCCGGAGACTGGGAGCTACCTGGGCTTTGCTACCTTTCGCTACCGGGACTCGAAGCCGAGTCGCTCACGCCCTGTTCCCGTCACTGCAGCCGATGCAGCCAAGCGGGCAATTCGAGCCATGCACGGGAAGAGGATTGAGGCAAATACGGTCCGCGTCGAGTACGATGCTGAAGGGAGAAAGAGCTCCCGCATGCTGGAGGAAGTGCTGAAGAAGAGCAACGAAACGACACAGATCCGGTTCGAACCCAAGATTCCAACAGGGCCGAGGCCAAAAGATGCCATCCCGGGCCCTCCGCCGACCGCGCCCAAAGGTCCCGCAGCACACCGAGGAGGGTTGGTCAATATCCAGGGCGTCTGGATGCCGAAGCCCAGGCCGGATTCGGTCATCGAGCTCGAACCCATCGCGAGTCAGCTGAAGCACGATCCCTATATCTTTGTCGGGCACGAGCACGTCCCCGTCATGCCTACCACCGTGGCGCACATGAAGAGGCGTCTCAAGACGTTCATGTTCGAGGATATCCGGGCGGACAGGACTGGCTATTACATTGTCTTCCGAGACTCGGGGCAAGGTCGCGCCGAGGCCGAACGCTGCTACAGGGCAGCTGATCGGACTGCGTTCTTTACGTACACCATGGTCATGGACCTTCAGCTGTATGGCACAGCTGGAAAGAGCTCCCGCACGTCCGAGACTCGGCGGCGGAGTCGCACACCGGACCGCAGGCGCATCGACGACAGCAGACCACACCGCGAACACCGGGAACACCACGAACATGATCGCAGCAAACACGAGGAAGAGCGCGCCAAACGTGAAGAACGAGACCGGCGCCGGCGCGAGGAAGAGGCAGACCTCGAGGAGGAGAAGCGTCAAAGGGCTAAGAACTTTGACCCTGTCCTCGAGGCTACCGAGCTGGTCCTCCGGGAGATGAAGGAACAGCTGATCAAGCACATCCGCACCAAGATTGCCGCCCCGGCTCTCTTCAACTACCTGGACCCTGACAACCATTATGCCACTCGCCGCAGGCTCAACATCGAGGATCCTCGTAGTGCCAGGCTTCCTTCAATTGTCCTGGATGAGTGGGAGGAGAGGTCTCCGGTTGGCACCCCCAACTCCAGGGCGGATCCCATCGAGCGGCGGACGGCCCGCCTCGACGTCTCTGCGCTGCCTCGTATCCGCAAGGTCAAGAACGCGGGCTTGAACACCCGTAAGCACGGCTTCAACGATCCGTTCGCGCGCAATCGTCCGGCGGCGAGGCGCACCGCGTTCCGGTCCCTTCACTACCGCCTGAGAAGCGACAGCGAGGGCGAATCCGAAGACGAAACCGAGAACAGGACGTCGCTGGGCAGAGATACCGAAGAGCCCGAGTCTCGACCCCGGAGCCGAATGAGCTCGGATGACGAGGCGGATAAGGACGATTATGCGTCGTGGGGCCCGGGCGAGGATGATTCCATGACGGAGGCGAGTTTCGCGCTCAACGATGGCTCGGTGCTGCCCAAGAAGCGGAAGCTGGATCTCCCGTTGGAGACAGCCATCAAGCGGCAGAAGAAGACGGACGAGGAGCTGTTTGGTGTGACTATTGATCGCATCGAAACCGAGTTTCCGTCCAGGGAGCCCTCTCCGGAGGATGTTCTTCACGACACTGCGGCCGCTGCGGACAAGGAGACTGATAGCTCACGGCTGCCGACGCCTTTGCCTCCAGATGCCAAAGCTAAGAAGAAGGCCGCGCCCAAGACAAAGAAGAAATCAAAGAAGCAGATCTTTGAGGAGCGCGAAGCCATCAAGCGGCAGCAGCAGGAGATCTTCGAGCGGGAGGCGATGCGGTCGGAAGAGATGGATGAGGTCAAGCCGACGCCCGAGGAGGAGGCGGAGCCCACGAAACCCGAGGCGGAAGAGGAGGAGAAGCCGGATCTGGATGAGAACCTGTATCCGTCGGAGAAGGTGTCGGCTCTCGAGCTGCCCAAGGGTTTCCGTTTCGATGTGGCGGCTTTGGAAGAGCTGGCGCTTGGGGAGAACGACCAGCCCGATATCGACAGGCTTCGCAGGAGGTTCGGCCGCGGCAAGATTGATGATCCAGAGTACTGGCTGTGGAGACGGGATCGCATCCGTGAGCTGAACTCGGCCGACGGGACGGCGAAGAATCCGGTGCGCATCGAGGGCTACTATGTCCCGAACCCGACTGGCTGCGCCAGGACCGAGGGAGTGAAGAAGATTCTCAACTCGGAGAAGTCCAAGTATCTCCCGCATCACATCAAGGTCAAGAAGGCGAGAGAGGAGCGGCAGGCGCAGACAGGCAAGAACGCCAAGGATTCGGTTCTTGCCGCCGCCGAGGCTGCCAGGCTGGCTGCGGAGAGCCTCGTCGCCAAGGGCAACTCGCGCGCCAACCGGGCCAACAACCGGCGCTTCGTGGCCGAGATCAACGACCAGCGGAAGACACTCGGCCAGGACTCGGACGTGCTGCGGTTCAACCAGCTCAAGAAGCGCAAGAAGCCCGTCAAGTTCGCGCGCTCGGCCATCCACAACTGGGGCCTGTACGCCATGGAGAACATACCCAAGGACGATATGATTATCGAGTACGTGGGCGAGGAGGTGCGGCAGCAGATAGCCGAGATTCGCGAGAACAGGTACCTCAAGAGCGGCATCGGCAGCAGCTACCTGTTCCGGATTGACGACAACACCGTCATCGACGCGACCAAGAAGGGCGGCATCGCGCGGTTTATCAACCACAGCTGCATGCCCAACTGCACGGCCAAGATCATCAAGGTGGAGGGCAGCAAGCGGATCGTGATTTATGCGCTGCGGGACATTGCGCAGAGTGAGTTCTTTTCTTTTCCGTCCTTCTTATGAGCCTTTGGGGGATGATGGGTGTGGGATCATGAACTGACTCGGATCGTACCACAGACGAGGAGTTAACGTACGACTACAAGTTTGAGCGCGAGCTTGGCAGCACCGACCGCATCCCCTGCCTGTGTGGCACCGCCGCGTGCAAGGGCTTTCTCAACTGAAGCTCCGCGATGCCTTACTGCCGACTACTTTTGTAATGTCTTGTCTTGTTCTCGTCGCCGCGCTGCTCTCGCGGCTGCCGCCGTATGACGGCTTTCGCGCCCTATCGAGGCCTACTGCGAATACATCGCCGCAATTATTTATCACCGCGTTGCGTCACGTCCTCGCCATTGGGTTGGGTTGGATTGGGAGAGGGAATGGTGACATGCAGTCTTCTGGGCGTGGAATCTTCACTCGACTGCTGCCGCCATGATGAAAATGGTAGTCTTGGGCGACGATTTCTGGGGGAGGGAAAGAACTGGTTTCCTCTTCTGCGTAGAGGGATGGATTGCGTATCGCAGAGGGAAGAAAGGAAAAGGGAGCAAGCTGGATGGATGGGCCTGCTTCCTTGATCGGCCGGAGCATTTGCAGCGAATTTATTACGCAGTTTTCTCATCCGTCTTGGTGTCGGTGTAAATGGTGGTGATACTTATCTTGTTGTCTTGTATGGTAATGGTGTTTGGCCCGGGTTGGGAAAAGGGGGTTTGGGTTGGGTGGCTTGTCTGATCACTCTGGCGTTGTTAAATGGGATGGGCGCATGGATAAGGCTTTGTGGTGTTGATGTGTGTGTTAGCTGTGACCTTGTACTGCTAGACTTGTGATGTGAGCTATATAAAGGTGATGTGATGGATTGCACCTGATTGTCTGCTTGGTTGGTTTCCTCGAGTGTTGTTTATTGAGGGAACAACTCAAGTTAGTTCAGCAGAGAACAATGGCCTCCTTCGTGCTTGTTGGCATGGTTCCGGATCTCCCTTCTCATGGTCACGTACTGAAGGCGGTGACTGATACGCCTCTCGAGGCTCCAGTCCCAACTCCAAGCAACACTCACACCCAGTTCGAGTACTGCTCTTCAGAAAACCAGCCGCTCTCTCAAACGAAAGCGGATTCATCGCCTCATGTGCCCGCCACCCTCAACCCTGGGCCTCAGCTTCATTATTGGGGCCATCATCGGTCACAGCTCCAAGACAGAGAGCATTGTGAGATGTCGACTCGGGAGAGCCCCTACACGACGCTTTTGGCGCCTTGTGTTCTGCTGCTTCAGCTTGCCCGTGGGCATTATCATCATCAGGGGCCAAGTTCATTTTGAAGTAATTCCAAAGGATGGTTTCTGTCCATGGATACAGACCGAATCATCCCTGGGCCGAGATGACCCAAGCAATAGGGATTACCATCCGCCGGTCAGTGACTGGGAGGTTATATCCCCAACCCCCAGATGATGGGAACTGGAAAAGGTAAGTGGGAGAGGAGAGGAACTCAGGAGATATTATCACATGTCCGTTGACATGGATGCCTCGGTCCTCGCATTTGTGGAGGTCCCGAGGTGGGTGTTCCAAATATTGAAGAGACTCAGCCACAAAGATCTTTAGACTCATATCTGAGGAGCACAAGAGCAAGAGGAGAAAGGCTGGGCAGGAAGGGGCCGCTTTATACCTCTGGTGCAGCTCACCCATTACTTGCCGCTGACGAGACAACCGAAGACAATGCTCTGCTTCATTGCGAGGCAGCCAAGCGCCATTATCCGTGCACTGAACGCATCAAGCAGGCAAAAAGCCAGCCTTAGATGAAGTCTCTGTTGAGGTTGAAAACAAGCCGAGTCTATCATGTTCACAGGAATCACAAACCCAGGTCCCAGGTCCCAGCTACCTGACCTGCGCCCCCAAGTTTTCGGATAGCATCAAACCACACCAAACCATGCAGCCCCGGAACAACTTTCCCACTTTTATGGTATGAAGTGGCAGGGAGCTCACCCGTGGTCAAGAGAATTGCCTATGCGTTCCGACCTGGCCCGAGACAGTAAGGGGTTACCGGCACGCGGCGCTGGTAACTGCAGAGCGACACCGTCAAACGAGATTCCGACACTCGATGGAAGGACACTCCCTCATAGAAGAGCATCGGTCAAGCACGGGACAGGATTCATCACCGGACAGGATCCTCCCCGGATCACGACTGCTCTCTTCTTCAGGTGGCCTCGGGGGCGTCCAAATAAACCGAACCTCGCCAGACATGTGTCGTGGCATCCAAATACGTCCGACACAGCTGGCAATTGCTGGATTTCATAGTAGGTCCATCATGGCGGTATCCTGTCCCGTCTGATAGCGGAAAACATGAGAGACCTGCTACGAGAGCCAGGAGTTCATCCCCTGAATGAGGCGAGACGCTTCTCTTCATGCCATCGGTCCTCCTAATTCCTCCCCCTGAGTCACAATGGCAGCTCTTGCAGGCCAGAGTACGAGAGAATGGGCATCTGGCCACTGGCAGCTCGCAGATGTCGCCTCTGTTCGGATTTCGGAGTGCATCTCCTGGTCGGAGATGGCTGTTGGGATGGTTTTGGGTGGGCGACAGAGTCTGGATGAGACACATGACGGCTAGGCGGCCACGAGAGATCAGCTCAGTCCGACCGCTTAATCGGGACAAATGAGAGAGTTGGCCATCTTGGAGTCGGTGCAAGCCTGAACTCAACGATGAGTCGCTGGAGGAGGTGGCCAGGCGACAACCCTAACCCTATCAAGCCTAATGACGAGTCGACGACCCATCGGGTTTGCGTCCCTCGCAATGGCAGAGCGGCGCAGCCGGGCATTGCTAGTTGGTTGCTGACGCGACAGTCAACCAGAGGTTCGAAGTGTGAGGAAGGTACCGTACACCCTTTTGTCGAATTCAAGCGGGCCCAGAGGATGAAAACAAGTTGAAGTTGCAACTGAACCTGGAAGCGACTTGGATTTGGCAAGTACCCCTCACCTTGGCCTCGAACAACAAACTTCATCTTTTTGTCTTTCGGTTGGGCAAAACCACGTCTCTTCCGAGTATTAAGGTTGACTGTCGCACCAACACCCAGCCGAGCGTGCTGTCTTGAATGCAGGTGGGATTGCGGCCGCGGTTGAAGGCGCGGCCGTCGCTGGTTGACCTGTTGGTTCGAGCTGGAGCTGGAGCTGGCACAGGCGCTGGAGCTGGCACAACAGGCGGCCAATCCGACCCGCCCGCCGCAGCGGCCACAGCATCATCGCATCCACTCTTCTCGGCGGGCACCGCCCCGGCATCCGACCGGCACCTGGAGCTTGCTGCCGTCGTGCATCAACAAGCTGCAAACCTCCCGCTTCCACCATCTCCCGTCAAACCTCCCCGACGAACATCTACCCCGCCATCGCCGCCGACACAACCTCTGGATACCGTCCCGACCATTGTCATTAATCTTGCACCCACCCCCGCCCCGCCGAGTCCCGCGCCCGCTGCAATTACCTCGTCGCCCAGCATGGCTCCTGTAAGCTTGCTCTCTGCCTGCATGCGCATGCCGAGCTCGAAGCCTGGTGCAAGATACACTGACAGCATCGCCGCAAGTCACAGACAAATGGCGAGAAGGATGCATTCCACACAGGTATGTGTTACCGCTACCATCGTCGTGGTGTGCACAGGTGGCTGACAGCTTCGACAGGCAAGATCTACTCGGTCTCTGGGTTAGTCGCAACCAAGCTCGAACCTCGTTCGCCTCCCGCGATAGCTAACAGCAACCCCTCAGACCCGTAGTCGTCGCCGAAGAGATGACTGGTGTTGCCATGTACGAGTTGGTACGGCTTGGACCCCGCCCTTGTTGCTGGAGGAAGCTTGGCTAAGCTGTGGAACAGGTAAAAGTTGGCCATGACCAGCTCGTCGGCGAAGTTATCCGGATCAACGGCGACCAAGCGACCATTCAGGTATACGAAGAGACAGCCGGTGTTACTGTTGGCGATCCTGTGCGGCGGACCGGCAAGCCGCTGGCCGTCGAGCTTGGGCCCGGACTCCTGAACAACATCTATGACGGTATTCAGCGGCCGCTCGAGAAGATCTCGGCCGTGTCCAAGAGCATCTACATCCCCCGCGGCATCGCCGTCCCCGCGCTCGACCGCGAGAAGAAGTGGGATTTCACCCCGACCATGAAGGTTGGCGACCACATCTCGGGCGGCGACGTGTGGGGGACAGTCTATGAGAACTCGTTCATCTCGGTGCACAAGATCCTGTTCCCCCCACGGGCCCGCGGCACCATCACCCGGATTGCCGAGAAGGGGAGCTACACGGTCGTGGACAAGATCCTCGAGGTCGAGTTTGACGGCAAGAAGACCGAGTACGGCATGATGCAGACCTGGCCGGTGCGGGTGCCGCGCCCGACCACCGAGAAGCACTCGGCCGACAAGCCCTTCATCGTCGGCCAGCGCGTGCTCGATGCCCTGTTCCCCTCGGTTCAGGGCGGCACGGTCGCCATTCCCGGCGCTTTCGGCTGTGGCAAGACTGTCATTTCCCAGTCTGTCTCCAAGTTCTCCAACAGCGACGTCATTGTCTACGTTGGGTGAGTACACGCGTGTCGAAAGTTTGGGAGAGAGATTCATGCAGCTTACACATGCCAGGTGCGGCGAGCGCGGCAACGAGATGGCCGAAGTGCTCAAGGACTTCCCCGAGCTCACCATCCAGGTCGAGGGCCGCGAGGAGCCCATCATGAAGCGCACCACCCTGATCGCCAACACGTCCAACATGCCCGTCGCCGCGCGTGAGGCGTCCATCTACACAGGCATCACCGTCGCCGAGTACTTCCGCGACCAGGGCCTGAACGTGGCCATGATGGCCGACTCGTCGTCGCGCTGGGCCGAGGCCCTGAGAGAACTGTCCGGCCGTCTCGGAGAGATGCCCGCCGACCAGGGCTTCCCCGCCTACTTGGGCGCCAAGCTGGCCTCCTTCTACGAGCGCGCCGGCAAGGTCCAGACCCTCGGCAGCCCCGCCCGCGAGGGCAGCGTCAGCATCGTCGGCGCCGTGTCCCCGCCCGGCGGCGACTTCTCGGACCCCGTCACGTCCGCCACCCTGGGCATCGTCCAGGTCTTCTGGGGCCTCGACAAGAAGCTCGCCCAGCGCAAGCACTTCCCCTCCATCAACACCTCGCTCAGCTACTCCAAGTACACCACCATCCTCGACAAGTGGTACGAGAAGGAGTATCCCGATTTCCCGCGCCTGCGCGACCGCATCCGCCAGCTGCTGTCCGACAGCGAGGAGCTCGACCAGGTGGTCCAGCTGGTCGGCAAATCGGCGCTCTCCGACCCGGACAAGATTACGCTCGACATGGCGACGCTCATCAAGGAGGATTTCCTGCAGCAGAACGGCTACTCGGACTATGACCAGTTCTGCCCCATCTGGAAGACGGAGTGGATGATGAAGCTCATGATGGGCTTCCACGACGAGGCGCAGAAGGCGGTCGCGCAGGGCCAGAGCTGGGCCAAGGTGCGCGAGGCCACCCAGGAGCTGCAGGCGCAGCTGAGGAGTCTCAAGTTTGAGGTGCCGACCGAGGGGCAGGAGAAGATTTGCAAGAAGGTATTTTTCTTTCCCTTTCTTCGAGTGATATCGTGAGTGTGGGAAGAGTGCTGACCAGTGGATAGTACGAGGCGATACAGCAGGCTATGCTGGACAAGTTTGCTTCGGTGGTGGATGAGTAAAGCGAAGGATAAGAACAGGGAACTGGTGTGGGGGGTGTGTGGAGTAGGTAGTCTGGCTTAGGATGCGTGCACATAGCGTGTCTCTTGTCTTGTTGGGGTGGTGTGTGAGTTGTTGAGTAAGATATAACAAACTAGATGAAATTGTGGCTTTGGATCTTACTAGTATATTCATCTGTACTTGTCTGTGGATTCAGGATTTGGGAGTTTGAAATAGATCTTCATAAAACAAGACAGCGTAACCCTGCTCGGGGGTGCCGCTGTTTTGTTCACCCGGCACGCAGAAGTATGACAACGTATGGATTCTGAAGAGGTAGATGATGGCCTTGCCGTTTCATTCATTCATTCATCTAGTCATTATCATTAGACCGACATCCAGAGATCCGAGGTTATCCAGGTCCCCGAATTTTCTTCCACCTCCCGACAACCAACTCAACAATTCCTGCCCACGTGTTCAGGAGGTGGAATACAGTGACTGTATGTACCCATACCCAAACCCGTCCATAACCTCCAGTCTCAGCCGGTCGGCATTCCAACACGACTCGCTCCGACATTGGGTATCACATCCCCCTTTCCCCTTAATCATCATCACCATCATCAGTCGGGTCACATCGTCTCCTCAAACCCCCTTCTCCTTCCCCACAACCCCAGCGCTCACCGAAACAGGCAACTCGCTCGGCGCCGACAGGCTGCGCTCCCACTCCTTCATGAACTCGGCCGCCGTCTTCTTGAGCTTGCTCGGCGTCAGCCGGTTCAGCGCCTGCGGGATGATGTCCTCGAGCTTGCTGGGGCTCAGGCTCGAGAGCATGTGTGCCCCCGATGAGGACACGGACACGGACGATGGCGAGGGCGAGCGAGCAAGGCGGGTGGTGGAGGGGTTACTTTTTCTGTTTTTCGATAACACATTCACGATTAGCCATCTATCTCACTGGGAAAACGCCGGCGTGACGGAGGGGAATCGAAGGAACCTTACTTACAGCGGCGTGTCCTCGTCCGAGGCGCGCTTCTCGGGGATGGAAGGGATGATGTCGCCGTTGACGGTGGTGCCGCTCCAGCGGGGGGACGACACGTTGGGACTGTCCCAGTTCGACCAGTCGTTGTCGTCGAGGGCGTCGACGGGCAGCGGCGCCCACGAGAAGCGCTTGCGGGTCGGGCCGGCGTCCGTCTTGGAGCGCCGGAGCGAGGGGCGCGGTGCGTCGCCGTCGTTGTTATTCTCGGTTGTTTCTTCCTTGGGGGGTTCGGTTTCCGTCTCCTGCTTCGAGGGCTTGGGCGTCTCGTCAAAGGCCGAAGCTAAGCGGGGTCGTGGGTTGTGTGGTGGGCGGATCGTATCCTGATCGGCGGGGGTGCTCCCGGGGGCAGTTGGACGCATGTTGCCATTCATGCCGCGCATGTATGTACCTTGACCGGTGATCGGCTCGTCGCCGACGGTCGCTTGACGCAAATCCTCCATGAACGTCCAGAGGCCCGTCTTAAGGTCCTCGGCGAGCTGCTTCACTCCGGCTGCTTGCGTCGGCCGGGAAGCCCAGGATGCGCGCTTGGGCTGCAATGCCGGCGTAGTTGTCGCAAAACGGCTGTCGAAGTCGGCCTTCGCGCTCTCTGGCTCGTCCTCGTTCGCAGAAAACCCGCCGGTTGGCTTCGTTGGCGACAGCAATGATAAGGTGCGCGTGTGGCTTCCTGTGAACACACGCCGTCGGGTCCTCTCTGGTGTTCCTTGCTGGTTTTGCTGGCCGAGAAGCGCTTTCCTTCTGTCGAGCTCCACGCTGCGCCGGATGGCCGTCTCGTCGTGCAGCTCAGGGGCGGGCCCAAGGCCGGGAATGGGCTCAACGTTTCGTCGCACGCCCCGTTTCTTGTACGCTTCGTGCGTCGCCCATTGCTTCTTCAGCCTTGCGAGATCCGACTCGGCTCGGCTGAGCTCCTCTCTCAACTCCAGGACGCGGCGTTCCTGCGCTGCTATCGCGGTGATGAAGTCGGTAGAATCAACAGGAGACATCAGAGATGGAGTGTCGAGCGGTGTTGGGGGAAGCGAGTGAGTTGTGGAAGAGGGAGGGAGTGGTCGTGGGGGATAGGCGGTTGCCGGCACAATGGGTAGGGTCAGAGATAGCCTGTTGGTGCTCCTTGACGCTGTTGAGGCGGACCGTGTCGAGCGAGTCTCGACGGCATCGTCAGCGTTCGAGGAGGGCGAGGCTAGGGGCTCGTCTGGGAGGCGCCGTGGCTTGGTGTCGTCGCGGCTCCCTACCCGGCCGGGATGACGCCGCTCCTCAGGAGTCGAGGCACCGTTCCGCATGTTTTCGTCTATGCTTCGCTGGAGTAGCACCATCTCGTCCATAACTCCGGGTTCTCTCGCAACGGGGCAAGCAGCTTCGGCCCGCTTCGTAGGGATTTTTGGTAGAGGTAAAGAGTGTGAGAGCTTGCGGAATGATTGAGAGTGGTAGGCGAACCAAGGGGTTATTCGTCGGCGGCCAGGCCTGGCGATAGTGGCGAGCGAGCGTCGGTGCAAGCGAAGTGTGGGACGGAAGACGCCGGGGCGTGTCGTTCTTCTGGCGACGACGGCGGCCTTGTGGAGGTCCAGCGGATTGCTGTCGCGTGTGTTGAAAAGAGTGTTGGCGCAGGCCGAGACGAAGCAGGTCCGCAGGAGGACGGCGGAGGTCATGGGAAAAAGAATGGAGCCTCACAGCAGGTCGACCACGGTCGGGTGGGAACTCATCTCACCCGGTTCATGCAGCCCTGGTCGTTGATTGGGGGCGCTGCCCCTGACCGCTAAGCCGGGCTGGGGTTGGTTCTGGGGAGACTCGACTCGGCGTGGTTCGCGTGGGTCCAGGGTCCCGCTCTCTTGTCGGTTCGCCGTTTCGTTTCCCTGTTGATGGAGCTGTTGATGCTGACGTTGCTTCCTGCTCGAAAAACGGTGAGTCGGTGACAACACTGAACACTGGCTCGAGACTGGGCAGCAAGGTAGCATAAACAGCCGACTATTCCATGCAAAATGTTAGGGATCTTTCGAGTTGCAATCGAGAGCGGCTACAAGAGAACGGCAATGCGGGCGTGCCGTGTGCCTTCAGAAGGAATGATGTGGTCGAAGAGAGCGACAGTTGAGAACCATGTCGACGTGTTGTTGCAGGGAGATTCCAGGACCGAGGATGGATTGTTGTTTAAAAGAAAGGCCGACCCTCATTTCGATTGTCGTGTGCCCTGCTCCGCACTGCCTCTGAATGCCACGGAAACCGCAAGGGCCACCAAAACATTGCAAAAGGGGTTAGCACTCACTTAGCAGCCGAAAGGGGTGGCAGATCCACTTTAGATTATCTTCAGTTGAAAGTCATCTTTGATGCAGAGACATTTCTGCAATCTCCCAGATAGAGTGATTATACTGACAAGTTTGACTGTGTTGTCCTCGCCAAATGAGCCCTCTGGAAATGCTTTCCGAGTCGAACACAGGAATGGCTCTGGAACTGTGGTTTGCGCCTGTTTGGGTCCACCGTTCATTCGTGCCCCTGGCGCCCTGCAGATCCAAACGCCCAGAATCCAGAGCCGAATTTAGCACATGCAATTTAAGCTCAGTGACATGGCACGTGACTGCGCGTACGAGTCGCGCCTGCCGGCTGGAGACAAAGGTGAAGAAGCGTGCAGATTCAGGGAGGACACAGGTGGACCGTGCAACACACGACCAACTTTTGCTGCTTCAATCAAGAACCGTGTTTCCTGCAATCGCATCAAATTGCTGCATCGGCCTACAACCCGATGGCGTTTTCTGTCGCCAGGCATCGGCCACTTACCATACTGCCGAGACATGCGTCAAGATGCCGTTGAAAACATCAAAACCGTCAAAAACCCTCCGCCAAGCGGAGAAAAGAGCTCTGGACGGGGCCAATGAGTCGCAAGACACCCTTGTGGTGGCGCATTATCTTTTAATTGAACATGGTGTCGGCTTGGTGAGTGCGGCGTCCAAATTGGCTGGGAGGAAACATGGCCAGCTGATAATTCCCTTACACTGTGCAGCGAAGCAGCTCACCACCTGGAGACGCAACCCTCCCTTCGCCGCGCCGGAGCATGCCGTCTAGCGAGACAACCAACATGGACAGTGAGTGTTATCCTCATTGAAGTCCTCTTCGAGTTCTAACTTGTGAGTTCAGAGACAGTGTGCCCTGGCGCCCATGATGAGGTAAGTCCCCTCGCACGGCCTGACAAACGCGACCCCTGCCTCAGCCAGGCGTTTAATTGACCAGCTGCAGCAGACGCGGGGTACGCGTCTTGCCGACGCCACCGAAGAAAGCCAACCTTGCTCAATCCCCGAGACTCAAGACGTCGGCATCCCAGAAGCCGCGCCGCCAATGGACGACCGGCCAGACTGGGATGCCGCCGATGGCGATGGCGCCGTGGGCGATTTGAACCTCCCAGACACCCTCCCTCCGTCAGCCGAGATCGACAGTACATCGCGGAGGCGGAAGATGGATTCGACCCAGGAGTCAACTCAACCCAATACGGGGCGTAGTTATGAACAATACTGCCGCCCACCATCACCAGGCCACACGTCGCCCAACGCCCGGTCACCAAGCTCACCAAAACCCGTCAAGAGCAGCTCTCCAGGCCACGGTGCACTGGACGATGATGACACGGGTGTCCGGTTCGACTTTGCCAACGTTGCAGGGACCAACAACACAATCTCTCCAATCCCAGACGATTCCGGCTTCGTCAATTTCGGAAGCCTTGCTCATCTTCGACATGCAGGCTCGCAGAAGACTACCGATTCTTCCACCCCGTACTTGCCAGAGACCCCGGCTCCGCCACAGAACCCATTCCGCCACAGCCGCTCTCAGCTTCTCCCAACATCACAGCTGTTCCGCGGCACCCAGTTCTCATCGCCCACCAAACTGGCCAGCCCGACCTCTTCGAGGCCATCCCCGGCTGATTTTCATGCCAACTCGATTTCTCCGAATCCCGTCATCTCTTCTCCCTTGAAGGCTCGCGGTCTTCGCTCTTCGTCCCCTGTTGGTGTTACATCAAGTCCAGCGATCCTACCAGGGACGACGTCCTCGGGAGACGGCGGGCCCGGCAGCCCTGTGAACACTGCGTCAACTGAAAACCATGTTGTTCCAGAGTCCTCCCACGATGTGCCTCGCAGGAAGAGGTCTGGACCAGAGCCAATGAGCACCTACGAGCCGATGCGCAAGTCACAGGAGCGGCGATCCACCTCCGAAGTGCGGTCTGATCCTGTTGGTTCCGGGGAGGACGACAGTGACCAGGATTCAATCGTTAGGCGGCGCAAAGCAAAGTTGAAGAAGGAAGCGGCCATGAAACAACTTACAGCCATTCGCTTTCCTGGTTCCCTCAAGACGGACGACGTTGAGGTGCCCTCGACGAGCCAGCGCAGGCGGACGAGTCAGGCAGAGGCATATATTGCGCAGTGCCACGGGAGACACCTTACAGATAACGACTCGGAAGGTCCCGAAGCTGTCAAACAATCTCAGCCGCCTGCCTTGCATCCTCAGCAACGGCCTGTTGAAGATGACGAATCTACTCAGTCCGACGTGGCAGAGGAGGTTGCGCCGTCACCGGATCCAAACCCGACTCCCGTGCCTGTGCTTCCGAGATCTTCCACACGGTCGGCGACGCAACTTGCCCGAAATTCTGGCGCTGACGGTTTGTCCGGGGAAGAGATTCCAGAGACCAGCCCGACTAGCACGCGGCCCGAACCTGTCCAGGAGCCGGCGCCCGCTGTCGAGGCTGTCCCGCCAGAGGCCAAGTCGACACCGAATTTTCAGTCCTCTCCACCAGCGTTTAGCACGAGGTCCCGAAAGGCCAAGGGCACAAAAGCGTATCCACGGGTGCCGAGTTCCACGTCCAGCCTCAGCAACTTGGCGTCGACGCCTCAGCTACCATCCAGCAATCCTCCCACGACAGCGGCCACTGAACCTGCCAGCTCGCCGACTGGTTCGACCATTGTGGCCAGCTCCTCGCCAGCAGTTGTCCAGACGAAGCGGCGCGATGTGCGCGGGAAACAGCCGAAACTCAAGACAAGCTCGACAGAGAGCCTCAGACAGTCCGCAAGGGCAGTTAGGCGGAGTTCGAACTCGACCGACGAACTGACTCGCTCTGTGTCCGGGACACCCACATTCGAGCAAAGCCTGCGCGTTTCCCGTCTCTCTGTATCCCGGTCAGTATCCAGGTCTGGGCGCGGCACCATGAAGCCACCACCGACTCAGCGGGACCCAAGGCTGTTCGAAAACTTGGCGTTCGCCATCTCCTTCCAGTCGAGGAAACCAGGCGAGAGCAACGACCAGTATAACGCTCGCATGGATTTTTCGACCACAATTTGTCGTCGGATCAAACAAGCTGGCGGTCGGATTCTCGAGAACGGATTCGACGAACTTTTTGAGGTGTTGCCCACTGGCACCCCCTCCAGCACCCCCGCCTCCATCTCAGGACCAGAAGCCGAGATCACTCTCACCGCCGAGGGCCGTGGCACGGGTTTCACCGCCCTGATCGCAGACGGCCACTCGCGCAAAGTAAAGTACATGCAGGCCCTCGCGCTGGGCCTGCCGTGCGTCGCCCCCCGCTGGGTGACGACGTGTCTCGACCGGAACGAACTCGTCGACTGGACGCCGTACCTGCTTTGCGCGGGGCAGTCGGCCTTTCTCGGCGAAGCGATTCGATCCAGGAGCCTGTCGCCGTACGACGCCGCGACCGCGAAACTCTCCGACGTCGTCAGCCAGCGCGCGAAACTGCTCGAGGGGAGCAGGATCCTCGCTGTGGTGAAGAAGGCGCTCGAGGGTAGGAAGATGGCGTACGTGTTCCTCGCGCGGGTGCTGGGCGCCTCTCTGACGCGGGTGTACAGCGTCGAGGAGGCTAGGGCGGAGATGAAGACTGCTGAAGACGCGGGGCAGCCTTTTGACTGGGTGTATGTGGATGGGAAGGCGGATGAGGAGGCCTTGTTTGCCCCTGCTGTGCCGGCTACCGGGGGCGGAGGGAAGAAGAGGAAGAGAGCGGCCACGGCGAGCTTTGCGGTGCAGCCCCCGCTGAAGCGGGTGCGGACGCTGAGTGATGAGCTCGTGATTCAGAGTTTGATTCTGGGGCGGATGATTGAGGAGGGGGAGATGGAGCTGTGAGGGCGTTTGGGCTTGCATTGAAGGGACCATGGCAGGGCGTTCGGGGATATAGAGGGATTTTGGCCCTTCGTGGGAAGCAGGTTCCAGGGCGGTCGGTCACGGTTCACGGGATAATGCAGTATGAATGAGCATATGGTTATGAATGGACGGTTGACTCAGGAACGAAGTCTGCGTGTAGGACAGGCAAATGGACCTGAACAGCTGGGTAGATATTCCTAGGATGTCATGTCCCTGACCAAGCCAGAGACAAAGCTGAACCACAATAGTGAAACGCCTTGTCACATCACGCTCAATCAGTTCTTTCTCAGCCAGCTTCAACTTCCTACTCGTGCACCTGTCTTGTCACCCCCCATCCACCAAACACTCCCACAAGCTCGTCGTGTTGGCTGTACCCAAGGAAGGACAGGGGACGTCGCAGGGCCCAAAGGTGATCGCTCGTCGCGTGCAAGCCGCCGCTGTTCGCAGAACAGGTAAGCTGGGTTTTGCTGCCGGGTACTGTGGCCCGATGAGACCCAGATGCCAAACCTGGGATTGGCATTAGCGCTTGGGAGGGATGGGTGAGGTATATCGTGTGTCGTGTCTCTCGCCATTATGCACCACTTTGAGATGACAGAACCTTGAGAGCACCACGGCAGGATCGGCTGGGGGGTCCATTTGGGGAATGTGAGTTAGGTGCGCGAGTCTGACATTGGTACACCTTGACGGTGCCCGTGGTGGTGCTTTACAACAGGGAGGGAGCGTCAACAGTGAAGAACAGCGAGTGTTTTACAATTTGAATTAGAAGCTTTCTGCATACGGACAATGACAGCCCTCAACGGCTGATGCGCGTCAGAAGACTGTTAAGACAGTGAGCCTGCTGTGCTGCTCCTAGACCAATCCCCCGTAATACCTCCTTTGCCCTCTCCGCCTCTCCCCTCTCTGCGGGACAAATGTTATCCTCCACATTCCCAATGTTCTTTGCTGCAGTCCAACGCAGACATGACACGGCTTCCCCCAGGAGCAATGTCTCGTCCATTTCTGTTGCTTCTCCCGGGACAACGTACAACAAACGAAAACATAACGAGAGAGGTGAGTCTCGAAGCATATCTCTAAGCCCATTCAAGGGGCCGACAGGCACCGGCAGTAGTGCCGCGGGCCGGGGCCCGGTACATGACCTGGCCCTGTCGAAAATGCCAATCTGACTCCAACTGGCCGAGTACATCCTCCTGAATGATGACTTGATTCATCAGACTGGGAAGTAAGGGGGTATGGTATTGTGACGGGTTTCCTCGGAAACGCGTTCGTTCAAGATGTTGATTTCGGGCAGATGTCACCCGCCAGCGCCGTGTGCTCAGCATGACTGGTAGATGAGCAGTGGCTCGCCGACATTTGTTATTTCGGGGATGGTGCATTTCAGATCGAATGCCTTGGAGAGGACGATCTTGAAGATCTGTTGACAGTCAGTCATGGTTCAGTAAGGAATGGTAGGAAGGCATGAGAAGCGTACCTTCTGGACGTTGATGCTGTGGCTGGTGCTGCTAAAGATCAGTGCTGCGCGCATTGCCTTTGCGAAGCGCCGGGCCTGGAAAGATGTCAGCCAAACATGGAATTAGACCACCTGGGAGGTGTACTGCATCCATACCTGATTCGAGATCTCCTCCTGCTCCTCGCGAGACAGGTTCACAAAGTGGTCGTACTTGGTCCCCACCAGCACCGGGATGGCCGTCTTGTTGAAGCCCCGCCCCTGGCGATACCACTCCTTGATGCTGTTGAGCGTGCTCTTCCGGGTCAGGTCGAACATGAACAGGATGGCCACGGCGTCGTTGCACACCAGCGGCAGCATGTTGACAAACTCGCGCTGGCCGCCCAGGTCCCAGATGCTGAAGGTGATCTCGGTGTTGCGGATGCTGATGGTCTTTTCCATGAAGTTGACGCCCAGCGTCTGGATGTAGTCCTCGTCCCAGCTGCCCTCGACGTATTTCACCATCAGACTCGTCTTGCCGATCTGGGCGTCGCCCACCATGCCCACCTTGATCACCACGTGGTTGCGCCCGGGGTTTGACTGCTCGGCGGGTGCCCCATTGCTCCCTGCCCTTGAGGCCTGATCTGTTCCGTATGCCGCGCCTTGCCCCGAGAGGCCGGATGGAGGGCGGGATACCGAGGGCGCTGGGACTGGCGGGGTTGCGTAGCGGGCTGTCGGCTCGGATTCTGTGTGATCGGGCGGGTAATGCGAGCGAGGCGAGTCGATTAGACTGTGATCGAGGGACTGTGATGGCACAGGCTCATGCTCGTGCTGGTAGCCGTTCTGGTCATGAAGATTGTGGTCTGGGGTGTCATGGTGCGGGGCGCTCTCGAAGCCGCCGAGAGTGTTGTCGTGCGGGTCGGTCGGGGCCGGGAATGGGGCCGTTGCGGGTGCAGCAGCCGGATCAAAGACGGCACTCGAGGCCGATGCTATTGTTTGTTCTTGCTCCATGGTGTCCATGCTGCTGTGGAAATGGGCCGGAGCGCCCGACGGAATATTCGAGGGGTCCAGGGTGGACGGTGCCGGTTGCGCTTCGTGGTAGGCGGGGAGTAAGCAGTCGGGCTCACAGGCAGAGTTGCGCTGGGGTTGAGCGCGGAAGGTTCGGACGGCGTTCGTCTGATGAGGAGGGAACGAGAGGACGGCCAAATGGGCGGTGAATCGGGTAGTCTCTGGGCGAGGCAGATGACGACTTCATGCGACCTGGTGTTGGGGTGATGCCAGCTGAGTCTCGATTGACTTGGAGTCGGCTGCGGAGCCGGGCCGGAATGATGGGCCTCGTTTCGTTGTCCCTCGTTTCCGTTTGCCTTGCCGCCAGTTGCTCGCTGCGTCGCCCGGCTCAGTGCAGGAGTGCGGACGATCTAGCGCGCACTGGAGCAGTTGTCGAGTTGAGGTTTGCCGTAAGAGCAATCCGGAATAAAATGCTGTGGGAAATGCGACTTGGAAGGAGTGCAGCCTTGAGCTTGAACTTGGAACTTCCAGGTTGCAGGCGCAGCGAGGGAACCAGATCGAAGCCAATGCAAGTGGGTGCAGCCCAAACCCACAGTTACCCACAGTCCCACACTGCTTGTTGGGGTTTGGCGCCACGGCTTCCGACTGGAGTGGGAGCCACAAGGCAGTTGAGTGCCCGCGTTTGCAGTTGATTGAATGCCGCAGCACGCGGCCTGTCTGTGACTGACGCGACGCGGTCTGAATGTCTGAGAATAAAAGGAGGAAGCGCAAACCCAGACATTTCTGCTTGATAGAAGCAAAGAGACCTGGAGAGGACATAGCATTCGAGGAACCTACCTTACCCAACACAAGAGAATCAACAAACCGAGGGACACCTAAAGTTGGTAAGGTATATCCGTTCAGGGTGTAAGCAATCAAATGTGATGGATGCTTGCAGCCGCTGTGCCTCTGAAACAGCCTATTGCACACCTTGCTTTCGAACCGCATCACCATCAATTTCCCGCCTGTTGCCCTGTCACCGTGTTGTTGTTGGCGCGGGGTTGATTTTTATGAGTGTGCTGTCATAGCAGAGGCTCCCCGTTGGCCTGTGGGTCCCGAGCACCCGACCACGGAAAGCCGAGATCGCCTTACGTAAGGCAGCGACTGCTCGGCACTCGGCCCCCTGCTCGCGCTCTGACTGGTGCCGCCAACTGGCCGGCGATTGCCGGCTCTCACGATTTGCTGCTCCCCGTTCCGACCTTTCATCGGCGTCATTCGATTTTCTGATTCTCGGGTGTGAAACCCCCCGAATCTGCTTCAAGCACCTCGCAGCCACCAACCTCCCAGCGAACCACCCCGCCTCCTCCACAATGGCTTCAATTGCGCGGTGCTTGAGGGTCGCCCGGCCCACGGCCTTTTCCGCCGTCCTCAGAAACTCGGCTTCCCGCACAGCCGGCATCCGCCCGTTTTCCGTGACGGCTACAAGTGAGGAGCAACACTGGACCCAGACCCTTATGCGACACTGCTGACCTCGGCTCCGCAAATTTGCAGACGCGATAAGGAAATACACCAAGGAGCACGAGTGGATCGATCTCTCGGCCGACAAGAAGACGGGCGTCCTGGGCATCAGCGAGTATGCCGCCAAGCAGCTGGGCGACATCGTCTACGTCGAGCTGCCCGAGGAGGGTAAGGAGGTCCAGGCCGGCGACGCCATTGGCGCCGTCGAGTCGGTCAAGAGCGCCGCCGACATCAACGCCCCCATCTCGTGCAAGATCACCCAAATCAACCTGGTGCTCGAGGAGAAGCCGGGCACCATCAACCAGGTCGCCGAGGACGACTCGCACGGCGGCGGCTGGATTGCCAAGGTCCAGGTCACCGAGGAGGGTCTCAAGGACTTTGAGCGGCTGATGGATACCGCCGCGTACGAGGAGTTCACTGCCGAGGAAGGCGAGCACTAAATACCTCTTGGAGCGGTGAATGATTCGAGAACTCCGGAGTAGGGTGGATACGGCAAGGAATGGGGACATCATTCTGGGACAGTTCAACCTGATAGATACACGGGCCTAAAGGATCTGTACCATAACGGGCCGCTGGGGCAACCGGTGTTTGGTTTAGGCATATGAATTCGAAGGGGCGTTCAACAGGCGGACAGCGCAAGGGCAGAAACACCCTACCGAGCAAGCGGCTTTTAACGGCAGCTCATAGGAGCAAAACTAGCTGGGAGCTGGTGTCGGAAAGAGATAATGACATTTACAAAGCCATTTGCATCGCTCCGCTTATATTGTTACAGATCTATCTCGTTGCTCTCTACGCATCACCAACCTTGAGGGCAGCCCCTGACGCCCGCCCCTGGTTGATGGCGTCTAATATTTGCTGGGCTCCCTCCCCAGCCAGCTTCTGCGCCAACTCTCTGCCCATGGTCTCAGCCTGTGCCAGGCTGGTAACCTCCTCAGTCCTTTCGCCCTCCACAGCCTGGCTCCCGTCCAGACTCACCACGACCGCCCGCAGCCGCAGCTTCTTCTTCCCTTCCTCCTCCACCCACGTCGTCTCCACGCCAATCGGCACGCTGCACCCGCCCTCTAGCGTGCGCATGACGGCCCGCTCGGCAAAGCATGCCATCATGGTCGGCGTATCCTCCAGAGCCTTCAAAATCTCCTTCATCCGCTCATCATCGTCCCGCACCTCCAGCCCCAGCGCGCCCTGGCCCACGGCATGCAGCAACCCGCCCCCCTCTGTGTTCGAGTCGAGGTACTGCGCGATCCTCTTCCCCATATCTAGCCTCAACAGCCCCGCAGCCGCAAGAATAATCGCATCATACCCCTCCTCATCACACTTCCTCAACCTCGTATCAATATTCCCCCTCACATCCCGAAACACCAGCCCCGGATACCTTCTCTTGAGCTGCGCCGCCCGGCGTACGCTGCTCGTGCCCACCACCGCGCCCTTCGGCAAGTCCGCCAGCGTCTTGTACCGCCCCGCCGCCTCATGCTCCTTATTGAAAATCATCACGTCCCTGCGATCCTCCCGCCCCGTAACACACGCCAGCGCGCACCCCTCTGGGAGAGAGGTAGGCATGTCCTTGAGCGAGTGCACGATGATGTCCAGCTCGCGCGATATGAGCTGCGCCTCGAGTTCGGACGTCCAGAGGCCCTTGCCGAGGGCGGGGAGCGGGGTTGATTTGTCGCGGTCGCCCATGACGGAGACAGAGTGGACGGAGAAAGTGAGGTGCGGGTGGGCGCGCTTGAGGGCTTCGATGACGACCTCGGTTTGGCGCAGGGCGAGGGCGGAGCGGCGCGTGCCGACTTTGATGGGGGTGGCTTCTGGGTGGGTGGTCATTTTGGCGGTGGTGGTTGATTGATTTGGGGTGAGAGATTGGGGGATGGTTTGTTAAGAGGTTAATTGGGAGTAATAACCAGGGAACGGGTCGAATGCTGGTGCGGATTAGGGGGTGATTTCGCTCGACAGGAGTTGCCGCTGGGGGTTAAGAATTCGGGGACCAGTTCGGGAAAGTCGGGATCGGAACGGAGATGGCGGGGCAGAGTTTTAAGATCAGGGACCGGTGGGGGTGCGGGGGCGGGGTCAGGGTTCTCTTCACCACAGTGACAGTGACAGCAGGACCCCTTTCCGATGAATGAAACATCCAGTCATATTATTAGAGGAAACGCAATATTTTCAGATAAAAATACTTTTGACTTTTGTACAAACTGTTGGAGATGCGGCAAGTGCCAGATAGATGTTCCACCTGATCAGTCAACTCCTCGTATGTACTTTCAACCAACTTCGTCGCCTTGAGGAGCCGAGGACCAAACGATTAGCCACAAACATGGAAACTGCCAGACTCAACAGTGTGTCCGTAAACCCCCCAAAAAGGGCATTTTGGGGGCCGTCTGTTTCCTGTCCTCCTTAATGGAGGAGCACTTGGTCAACCTCAATCTTTCGAGTCTCAACATCCCTCCTACTTCTCAGGTCCCGGAGGGGCTTGCATTTCAGCCGCTCCCTCACCCTGGTGTAGACAAGGTGTCAGCATGTCCCTGGACGAAATCATGACGAGGTCATTCGCGACTCACGCTCTCGGCGTACTCGCCCAGCTCCGAGCTGGCGCTGGAAGGGGTTGCCTCTCCCTCTGAGGCACTACTGCTTGCGCTCTCTGAGCCCATTCGAGTCCTCTCGACTGCCGCCTCAAACTTCTCTCGCGGGCTCGATTCGGCCGCGGGGTTTGGTGCAGCCTGTGGTTGTTCGGCCCTGGCTTCCATTCGAGCGGGCTGTGTCTGTCTCATCATTGCACCAGGGCCCGAATGGAACGGGCGGATGCCCTTCCGCAGGTACATCAGGCCTGGGATGGTGATCGCCACGGCGGCGAGTTGCCTATTATGGGACGAGGTTCGATTCAGTCATTTCTGGTCCTGACGATAGATCCTCAAACCAGGCTGACTTCCTTGGGGGATTCGCAACGCGACCATTCAAGCTTACCATGGTCTGTCACTCCCCGTGGCGACGCGCTCTTGAAGGGTCTCATGGCTCCGGCCGGCAGGCTGACTGATGGATCGCGATGGGGCCCGGTGGCGAAAGGCGGCCCGGAAGGCAGGGCGCAACGATGATAGTTTGCTTGCAAACATTTTGCAGCCGGTTCAAAATATCTGGATTTGTTGATTTGGTTTGAGCACCAGGAGAAGGTGTTTATGGAAGGTTTCAAAACAAAACACTGTCCGCATGGAGCAAGACGGAAACCCTAATACAACAAGTCTTTTGGTTCTCTTTGAGATATTGCTAAGAGTGACGTATGTCGTTGTCGGGGCATCCGGTGGGCTCGCGTGTGGGAAAGGGTCAAAGCTTATGGTTTCTCATTGACCTGTACTGTAGCACAAATTCGAATACCAGGCATGAAATGTCTTCACGTTTCGACTGCCAGGCATTGATTGTACTTCTTCAAAGAACCTGGAAAGTAAGTATGGACTCAATCTGTTCACCGAAAAGCGTACTTGAGACGTGTTGCACATTTGATTCATTCGATACGGTATTCATCTCTGGTTTGTTTGTTAAAAGTGGCGCCCGGAATACCTGGTAGTTGCCTAACACTCGTATGTTGAGTGATTTCGGTTGGACCTCCAATTCATGTTCTCAGCTTGTGAAGTTTCAAAGAATCGAACAATTGACAGTGAGACGGTTGAAGAGAGATTCAGCTGTGACCCACTTCAATCTCGGCATTTGGCCGGAAGGCTGGCCCGTGCACGGCGTTGTTCCACTTGTCTCGTCTAAGCGGAACATACCTACCAGGTATCTGCTTTCATTGGTTTTTTGACATGCTATACATTTTGGAGGTGGTATGGAAGAGAGCAGCATAATCCAGTTTATTGTATGCGCTTAAAGGTCTTGATTCAAAGAGGATTTACGAATATGTGATGTTCAGGTACCTTTGGCTCTCTGGTTCTTGGCAAGGAACCGCATCTCAGCCCAGTAACACCCCACTTTCCGCTAGCTGCAGTGGCTTGTGCTTCAACCCCGCGGGAAGCTGTGCCCCACCAGCGATCGATTCTCCCCACTCAACAGCGCCTGGAAGGTCCGAAGCTGCCTGATCACTGGTGGGGAGGAACCGACCAAAGCGAACCAGGACGCAACTTCTTCCAACGACTGCTTGTTGAGCCTGAATATTCCATCACCCAAGCTCACTTTCGAAAGCAGTGCGCAAGGTTCGGTCGCTGAAGGTTGGCGACGCAGCATCTGGTAGGTGTGTCTCACAACTCCTTGCTGGCGATGGCGGAGGGCTGACATTGTTGACCAAGTTTACAAAACAGCCATTACAGCATCGCGCCTCCCAACGACTAGCCCATCGCAGAACTCCAGCGTCCCGGTTGACCCCGTTCGTCGGCCACCATGGCGACCACCATCCCGGCGAACCCGACCCCACAAACGGTCAGCCAACTCCTGACCAAGATCACCGATGCCGACCCCGATTTCCGGTTCATGGCACTGAGCGACCTGCTCACGGTGTTCACCATTGCGAAGCAAGACTTCCTGAACCACGACTACAACACGGCGGCCCGTACCGTTGACCATGTTGTCCGCGCCTTGGACGACCAGAATGGCGAGGTCCAGAACCAAGCGATAAAATGGTAAGGACCAACCTCGAGAGCGCCGTTTTGTGCGACGTGCATCTAATCATTCCCCGTAGTCTCGGCCCGTTGGTCAAAAAGGTTACGCCGCAACTGATTGCGCCCATGATGGAGAAGCTTTGCAGCCTGAAGCTGAAGAACTCGGTCGACAACTCCATACCCTCCATGGCGATCCGGGCCGTGGTCGAGGCGCTGCCTCGTCCGGTACCCGGCGTGCCTACGACGAAAGAGGTCAACGAGGCTTATGCCAATCTCAGCAGGGTGCTCATTCCCCGCTTCCTTGGCCGCAGCGGAGCCGGTAAAAGCTCGCCGGGTCTGCTGGACCCCGAGGACCCAAACTCCGACTCGGTCGACGTACTGATCGAGGTGGTGCGGTGCTTCGGCCCCATGCTTCAGTCCTTCGAGATTGAAGCTCTGCACAATGCCGTCGTTACTATCCTGGAGAAGGACAAGGGCAACTCTGTTGTTAAGAAGAGAGCGGTCGTTGCCATCTCGATGCTCGCGCACTACCTCTCTGACGATCTCCTGGCCGCCTTCATCAAGCGCATCATCGGGGTGCTGAACAACCCCCAGCTGAAGGACGCCACCCGCCGGCTCTACATCACTGTGCTGGGCTCCATGGCTCGCTCGATCCCTTACCGGTTCGGTCTCCATCTCAACGACCTGGCGCCTCTGGTTCTCCGCGTGCTGAGCGAGGAGGAGCTCCAGGCACAGCTGGATGAGATTAGCGAGGGCGGAGGGGCCACTCTCGAGTTTAACGAAGTCCGCGAGGCCGCGCTCGTCGCCTTGGAGGCCTTCCTTTCCTCATGTCCGACACAGATGCGTGCCTTCACCAACGACTCCATTGAGGCTTGCATCCGATACCTCAAGTTTGATCCCAATTATGCCGTGGATGAGGACGAGGAAATGGAAGACGAGGAAGAGGAGGAAGACGAATTTGAGGAAGACGATGAGTTCGAGGCTGCTGGCGGCTTTGATGACGACGATGATGCCAGTTGGAAGGTGCGGCGCTGCGCAGCGAAGGGGCTGCACACCGTCATCTCTACCAGGAGCAGCGGCGACCTTCTCGACAACGGCACGCTCTATCGCACAGTGGCACCCGCGCTCGTGAAGAGGTTCGGTGAGCGCGAGGAAAACGTCCGCCTCGAGGTTCTGTCGGCAATGGCACTGCTCGTTCGGAAAACTGGGGAGGGTGTCCTGCCGGCTTTCGAGGCCGACACTGCTCCGGGCGACTATCTGAGCCAGCCTCCGGCGAGTCGCAAGCGGAGGCGGCAGAGCAGCGTGGCCGGCCCCTCGGCATTTGCCCGCCTCTCCAGCACCGGTCTCACTTCCCCAACCATGGAGAAGGCACCGGCCACCGGCCCGCGTGCCGAGCTGGCAAAGCTCACACCGGCCATCATCAAGTCGCTCACCAAGCTCCTCAAAGGGAAGCTCATCCCGACGAAGCAGGCCTGCATCAAGTTGCTGGATGACATGGTGTGCGTGCAGAGGGGCGGTCTTGACCAGTATTTTGACCAGGTTATCGCCCCCGTGATAGACGCAATCAGGCCCTCGAGCGCTGCCTCTACTTCGGCATCGCTCTCGTCTGCTGGCGGCGGCGCTTCTGCAACGGCCACCACCCTGAGGATTGCGGCGCTTCGCCTGACCAGCGACATCGCAAAGAACCATTCCTCAGCGGTGCTGCAGCCCCACCTCTCCAAGATCGTCGCCGGCGTCGTTGGCGTCGCGCATGACCGATTTTATAAGATATCAGGCGAAGCCATCCAAACCGCCGAGGAGATGATGAAGGCCATTACACCGCCGCGGTCTCGTATGACGGCTCAAAAGTTCAAGGGCGAGCTGCAGAAGCTCTACGAAGTGGTGATCGACCGGGCGACGGCCAACGACGCTGACGCCGAAGTTCGCCAAAAGGCGATTCATGCGCTTGGTACACTCCTGGCTCGCACAACCGGTGAGGAAGGATCGACTCTTCTCCCTGATGCCAAGCGCAAGGCGGCTCTCGTCTGCCTTCTTGAGAGACTCAAAAACGAGACTACCAGGCTGGCTGCCGTCCGGGCTGTGGACACTGCGGCCGCCATGTCAGCAGATGCTGTTCAGTTTGAGCCGCAGTGGACCCGACAGGTCGTCGTCGAGCTGGCGTCGCAGTTGCGGAAGTCGAACCGGGCGCTGAGAGGGTCGAGTGTCATGGCACTGAAGCACCTCACCTTGTCACCGGCTACCAATGGCACCCTGGATGAGGCCACTGTGCAGAACGTTGTGGATGCGCTGATCCCAGTCATCAACAACAACGATGCGCAGTTGCTCGGCCCTGGGCTCCTTGTGCTTGCCCGCCTTACGCAGGAGATGCCGACTGTCGTTATGACTCGGCAGCTGATCAGCTCGCTGTGCAAATTGCTGCAGACAACGGTTGCCGGCAGCGTCCTTGACTCCTTGCTGGTCCTTGTCACTCTGGCCGGCCAGGCGGGACAAGGCAAGCCCTTAATGGGTGCATTCTTGAAGGATGTTGGCGTTGGCGGCGATCCTTCTGTCGTCGGCAAGGTGATCGGTACACTCCTTGTTGCCAGCGGAGATTCCGCTGGAGTCACCCTGGACAGCTTTGTCCGGGAGATTGGGGCCAGCTCTGGTGACCAGGCCAGAAGCAGTCTCGCACTGGCAGTCATTGGTGAAGCCGGATTGCGTCTCGGCGACAAGTTCCCGATCCCACCGACACTGTTCTTGGAGCAGTTCACCAACGAGTATGACAAGGTGTCGGTCTCGGCAGCTGTTGCCCTTGGCCGAGCTGGAGCGGGTAATGTTTCGGTTTACATGCCTGTCATCCTGCAGTCCATGCAGCAGAAGGGCGGCACCCAGTACCTGCTTCTGCAGTCCATCAAGGAGATCCTTCAGCAAGTTGCCTTCTCTTCTGCCGACATTGGCCAGTTCTCGGGCCCTATTTGGGAGCAAATCCTTGCGGCCAGCGGCACCGAGGACAACAAGGCTGTGTGCGCAGAATGCGTGGGCCGCATGGTGATTATTGATCCGAAGACGTACATGCCCAAGCTGGAGGTCGGTTCTCACTCCACTCATTCACCTTTTTGTGTCCCGCTAACAGAACAATAGGCCTTGTTCAGACACCAGTCACCTGTGCTGAGGGCCATTGCAGTTCAAGCTCTCCGCTACACCCTCCCCGATGACAATGAGGCGTTCGATGCAGTCCTCAGAAACTCCCTTGTCGACATGCTCAAGACTTCGCTCAGCGATCCGGAGATGGAGATCCGCCGCCACGCCATGTCGACCCTGACTTCGGCCGCTCACAATAAGCCCGAGCTCATCCTGAGCCACCTCAACCAGCTGATGCCGTTCGTTATGAACGAGACGGTCATCAAGCCGGAGCTCATTCGCGAGGTGCAGATGGGTCCGTTCAAGCACATTATTGATGATGGCTTGGAAGTGCGGAAGGTATGTAGACGCCGTTCCTTGCTGTGTTTGGTAGATGTCTGACAGCCTGTGACCAGGCCGCCTACGAAACTCTGTATGCGCTCATGGAGACCGCCTTCTCCCGCGTGAGCATCATCGACCTCTACGACCGCATCGTCGCCGGTCTCACCGACGACAACGACATCCGCGCTCTCTGCAACCTGATGGTGTCGAAGCTGGTCTACCTCGACCCCGAGGAGACCATTCGGCGCCTTGATTCGATTGCCGAGGGCTTCCGGAAGACGCTATCTCACAAGCTCAAGGAGAACGCCGTCAAGCAGGAGATTGAGAAGCAAGACGAGGCCAACAAGGCGGTGCTGCGCCTCACGCTGCTCCTGGGCGACAAGCTCAACAAGTCGGCGCTGAACACGACAGGATCAGGTGCGGGCGCGGGCGCGGGTTCGGCGGCCGCCGGGGCGGCTGGTTCGAACCAGGTCTGGACGAGCTACTGGGAGTGGGTCAACAGGGACTTTGCGAGCCAGCTCAGGACCATCCGGGACGAGAATAAGGTTGCTGGTCTCGATGATGTTCCGGCCTAGAAGGCTAGGTCGTTGGGTTTCTATCTCTACTTCGACCGTTGGGAGCATCGCTCCTCCGACGCAGTACCGTCTTGGTTCTCATCAGGCAGTTCTTCGCCACATACGGACGATAGTTCTAGCGGACGCAGCTGAGGAGAGTGAGGGGTAAACATGGAATGGTCCAGCGAACAGTGCAGGCTGGGTCTTTTTTTTAGGGTGGTTTAAGAGATTAGCAGAGTTGCGGATGGAAGACATTACGAGATACGGATTCCGTAGGGATGCATGCTACAGCGCGGAACAGTGTAGGGTATGAATTGACAGCAAAGGTTATGGCAACAACTCGGGTTCTTCGTGAACAATGATTCTGTCGTGATTAAGCATTACATGGGGCTGCTACTGGACGCTGCCTCCTAATCTAATCTTCCCCTGCGCTAAAACAACCCAAACTTTGCCTTCATTACCACATCACTCTCCTTCCCCTCATCTCAAACGACCGTCTCATCGGGGTACTTCCTCGCAAACATACCCAACGCCTTCATGGGGAAGGTGAACTTGTAGTTGGGGTACGAGATCATGCAGCTCTTGTTGAAGACGCCCTCGATGGCCTCCTGCTTCCACTCGCCGTTGGGCTGCTGGCGCTCCATGATCAGCCGGATGCCCTTCTTGATGGCTTCCTTGTCTGGGTAGTTGGCCTTCATGAGCCCGATCAGCGCCCAGGCTGTCATGACGACCTGCGAGCCTGTCGGGTGCTCGTAGTACTCGCCTGTTTCGCAGGCCTGTTTTTGAGTTGGTCAGTATGGATACGCGTAGTATCAGGGAGAGGAGGGAAAAGTACCTTGTAATGCTCCGACCAACCGCCATCAGCGCGCTGCTTCGAAATGAGGAAATCACACCCGCGCTTGGCGTGGGCACTGTTGGCGTACGTCTCGCCGACGCTGGCCAGGCTCTCGAGCGCGAACATGGTCGCATACGTAAAACAGATGCCCCAGCTGCCGTACCAGCCGCCGTGGGGCCGCTGGTCGCGCTTGATCCAGGCCACGGCGCGCGCGATGAAGCGCTCGATCTCCTTGCCGCGGTGGTCCGGCCAGTGCTTGTGGAAGAGCGACAGGGCCGTGACGACGGCGGTCGTGCACTCCGGGTACTCGTACTCGACCATGATGCGGCCAAAGACCTCGGCCGCGTTGAGCATCTCCATCCAGGGCCCTGCGCGCGGCGGCTCGTAGGAGGAGCAGCTGCCGTTGGGGTTCTGGTAGGTCAGGAGGGTGTCGATGGCGTCGAAGATGCGCTGGTCGTCGATCAGCGTGGGGAAGCCGGGTGTCTTTTGCAGGATGATGACGGACTTGAGGGCTTCCGAGACGCAGTCGCTGACGGCGTAGCCCTGGTCCTTGTTGCTGAAGGCCCAGCCGCCCTTGCGTTGCTGGCGGTAGCACTTGTCCTGGTCCTTTACGTTTTCACGGATCTGCTGGTCGTCGAGGAACTCGAGGGCCTTGAGAAGCATGGTTCTGTAGCGTGGGTCTTCGGTCAGCCCGGCATCCATCACGGCCTGGATGGCGAATGCCGTGTCCCAGCACTGTACTCCGTTGGTGCCGTTGGCGAGGAGGCCTTCGTCCTTGACCCAGAGAAATTCATGCGATCTCTCCTGGTGCCGGCGCACAGCATACGAGTCCGGGCCGTCACGAGCGTAGAGGCAGACGAGGTTCATGGGCCCGGACACGGTGGCCAGGTCGGCGTGGTCCGTGTTTTCGTTCTCCATTTCGATGAGCTTCATGGCCCAAGCCTCGGCCTTGTCAACCAGGGGCTGTACCCGGAAGAACGGCTTCCAGATGTTGGCGAGAAACCAGTTGATCAGGTTGAGCAGCCAGGTCTTGGGGTGGTAGTTGTCCCGTGGATGGATGGTGTTGCGGTGGGCCGCCCAGTTGATCTTGTCCCAGTCCTCCACAAAGAGCTCTTTACGAAGGGAGCGGATCACGTCGGTCTCCTCCGCCTGCCAGCGCCTGGACCAGAGGTAGCTCATGGGCAGGAAAACCTGGCGAATGTGGATCCACCATCTCCAGGGCGCAAAGGGAACCCAGTCTGGCAGAAGCCACAGCTCGGGCGGCACCGGATTGACAATGTCCCAGTTCGCGACTCCCAAAACCGCAAGCCACCACTTTGCCCAGTGGGGGGCGTGTGTTGCGCCGCCGAGTTGGTGTAGTGTAGCACGGGCCTTGACCATCTTGGGGTGGTCGGCGTCGACGCCAACCAGTCGCAAGATAGTGTAGTTGAGTACCGTTCCAAACACAGATGTCTCGCCCTCGATATGCAGACCCCAGCCTCCGTCCTCGGGGTGGGCGCGAGCAAACAGGTAGTTCTTAATCTCGGTGGCGTAGTACCAGGGGATCGGCGTCTTGGTCACGTACCATGAGATGACGACGCAGGGCAGGAGGAACATGGGGCCGCCGTACTCGCATCCCCAGTGGCCGCTGGGCAGCTGAAGCTTGGAGAAGAATTCGAGGCCATTTCGGACAGCGTCCAGGGGGTTCTTGGGTTTCGGAAGTTCGGGGAGATCCTGGAGAAGACGCAAGTCAGAGGCTGCCAGAGCTAGCCGGCCACACGCAGCCTGAAGCACTCACCAGCGGCAGTCCAAGGAAGTACCTGTCGGCGTAGGTTTGGGGCCATTTTTTGGCCTGTTCGTCGTCCTCGAGGTACTGCCACGTATGTCGGCCGTGATCGTCGCGCATGCGCCAGCGCGAGTAGTCGGTCCTCTCGGCCAGCTCGGGCTTTTGTTTCTTGGCTGCGTGGTCGACATCGCCGGCGTTGCTGAAGCGTTTCCGAGTCGAGCCCTTTTCCAGAAGCGGCTCCTCTTCGGCGTTCGCCGAGTTGTTGATCTTTCGCCGCACCATCTTTGCGTGTTTGCTGCTCCTTAGATGGATGGAGTGGTGTCGAGTTTGGAGCTGGGAGAGTTGAGCTCCTGGCCTGGTCGGCCTCTCGGGTTCATGTCCCTTCCCGCCCAATTCGCCAATCAAAGCACGCGTCTGAGGTCGGTCAGCCCACAAATTCTGCCAGGGGCCAGCTGTCAGTGCCTGTCACATGCGAAACAGCCCCGCTGTCCCGCAGCTCCCGCATTTCGGCATACTCCACCCGGCCCGACCGGCCCACACTCAGGTCTGTGACTGTCCTTGTGGTTGCTCGCAACAACACAAGGAAGGAAGGAGCGATCAGGAGCAAGATGTCTTGAAATGGGGAATCTGCAGGGCACTGTGACCTTGCGGGTCACCTCGCTCTCTTTTCCACACTGGCAACTCCGTCTCAAGTCTCTCGGCGCGACAAAGGCCATGGTCGCAATTCCCTGACACTCGTTCCCAGCAATTCATTTTTATGGCTTTACCGAATACGGAAGTATGTTTTCGAGTTCAGGGGCTCAACGGCGCCCGTCGGATCGACCACAGACTCCCGACTCCAGCACAACACAACACTCGTTATTGCCACCTGCACTCGACCACAATGTGATTCAAGTCCCTTCTGCCCCTCAAAGGGGAGCGCTCGCTGGGATCGAAGAGCTGCTCGAGTCCATTGTGGATGCAATCAGCAACGGCACTGAGCTCATCATTCCCTTCAGAACAATCCGACCTTCGCAAAACGGGACCAACGCGCCGGCTTCCCAGCAGGACGGCCGTCAATTTAATGCCGTGAGATTTCCCGGCCGAACAGTTGAAGAGGCCAAGAGATTCGGTACGAGCAGAGGAACATGAAGGTCCCACATACTTTGAGCTCACAATCCGGGTCTCGCGACAGAAGCTCTTTTCTGCATTATTGAGGTGTCTCACGAAGCTCTCCTCTCTGGAAATGTTGTGACGAAGAGGTGAGAATACAGTCCTGTTCGGGTTCGGCATGGGGCTGACAGCTCTGCACAGGAACATCTACTATCAGAACCCTGAACTGTTCAAGTCTCAGAGTGTCGTCGACGCTATGGTAGACAACCTCGCCTTTTCTCTTGGCGTTGGTCGGGAAGATCTCAACATTGTAAGCCCGCGCCAACTCCTGTTGGCCTGCAGACTGACTAATTGTGCCTAGGTCGCTGCCGCCAAAGGCCTCATCTCCGGACCCGTCGACTTGATGCTTCGTGATGGGTCTAGCCACAGCTGCGACATTCCAGGTGACACGGTATGGCCTCCATGTCCCAATTGTGCCAGGGCCTCGACTGATTGCGATAGGGGATGCTGCTGCCATCCGTCACTTCAATCCAGAAGATCAACTTTCGCAGTGCGAGATGGTTGTTGGTCATTGAAAAGGAGGTACGGCTGTCTCGAAGCGAGGAGAGGCATTCTTTTGGGACCAATCTACTGACGAGCCAAGGCAACTTTCCGCACACTGGCAGCTTCGCAGTACTGCAGGACCTCTCGGGCAGGGCATGGCATTCTCCTGACGGTAAGTGGCTGCACTAGAACTCCTCTTAGTAGTCTCTCGCGATTCACTAACAGAGAGGTGCTAGGCAAAAGGCTTCCCCGACTTGGCCACCAGACGCTTCCTCTCCGTCGTCCACGCCGTCCGGCCCGAGCTCGAGGTATTTGCCTTGGTTGACTTCGATCCCCACGGTGTTGCCATCATGCGGACATACAAATACGGAAGCCAGCGGCTTGATCACGAGGAGAATGCTACAGCGCCACGACTTCGGTGGCTTGGCATACGCAGCGACGACATCTTGTCCAACGCGTCTCCGGGTCGCCAGGAAGCGCACGATGCATGGCAGAGCCAGAGCAGTCAGGAAGCTGCCAGCCAGGACTCAGTGGCGTACTCTTTTGACGGTGAGCGCTTGGTTCATGCATGCCAAACTCGCCTTACTTACTTGGTCCCAAGGGGGTTCACAGGACGAGAGGCCGCCAAAAAGAGCCAGAACCATCAGAGCGCAAGGACCAAGCGAGTCTATTCTTCCCCTAACGCCGCGCGACCGGAAGAAAGCGGTGGAGATCATGAGAGAGATTGCCCGCACAGAGGATATGAACTCGGATGAGGCGGACCAGATGCGGGAGCTGCAGCGGATGCTGATGCTCAACGTCAAGGCCGAGATACAGGCGGTGGACAACTACGGGGATATTGCTGACTGGCTCGACGGGAAACTGTCCATCTAGTCATTGTCACAACTCGTCGATATTGGCATGCTAATCAGATCTAGCTGCATTTCACAGGCGCGGCTGATGTTTTCTCACCCTCTCCCCTTCCATTATATCACTTAATATTGACACGTCGTCACCAAACACAGACATTTGCCAATGTACTTAAATAGCACAAGGTGCTCGCGCTCGCTGGGCGATGTCAAGCCTGCCTTATTGTCCTCCGAGTCTGCTTCCGACAATATTTCTCTGGGATCTGAGCGTAATTCACTCTTCCTCCTTTTTCCCTTTTGCTTTTACCTTTTTCTTGTTCTCCTTTGTTTTCTTGAAGAAAAAAAAAAGAAAAAGAAACTGGCTAGGTTGGAACAAATCCGCCACTATGATATCTGTCGGTATTTAGGGAACCTCGTTGACCGAGTGCCGTCCTGCGGGAGGAGAGGTTGATGTAATAATTGCCCCTGGGAGGATTGTGTGCTTTGGGGGTTGTCTGCCAGCCTTGGGAGGTGTTGCCGCTTTACTTATTAATTATGGTGGGCGCTTCACTTCACGGGACGGGCGAAATCGAGAACGAATGTAGCTGGGCAGACGGTGTCCGCTGGAGGATGGGCGTTCTTGGACAGACGACATTGACAACCTAAGATGATGCGAGTTCGGAGTGTGCCGTAGGCACTTGAGAGAAATGGCCCGCGATCAACGTCAAATTAATGTATTCATATCTATAACTATTGAGACCAGTCCGATACTCCCAATACACCCCTTCCTCGACAAAGTACAAGTTGACCTCCCCCCACCTCTCAGCGACACGGCGGACCGCAGGGTGTACTCTCCTCGGGTTGCTCCTTGCCTGTTCCGAGAGCACCAGCACGCGCGTGAAGATGTCGATGTGGTCGCGCCCCCAGCAAAACTCGGTCTGGTTCAGATAGCCCCCCTGCAGCTCGGCCAGCGTCTCCATCGCCTCGATCCCCGCCACGGTCGCCCGCGCCTCTGTTCGAAGTGCGTCCCTCGCCGCGCTGATCTGCCTCAGACGGTCCCCGTCCCCGAGCGTCTCCAGGATGCCCTCCGCCCGCTCAACCCACGCGTCGTAGCCCCGCAGGGTCTCTTGAACTTGCGGGTGCGCGACAATGTTTCGCAGCTCGCTGAGCTCGTGGAGGCACTCCCCAAGCCCGGGTGGCAGCGTCACACCACTGCATGCATCGCTAATCTCGGAATGAGAGCATCGCATGAGACTGGGGTGTGGCCCGAGGCTGCGCTGGAGATCGGGGCAGTGGTCACCGGCGTAGAACCAGACTCCTTCCTTGGCGAGCTCGAGGGCGAGCTTCACCCATGCAAAGGCCATTGCGTGGTTCACGAAGCAGGTAGCGAGTGCTTGCTCGTGACGGATCCAGTTCCGGGGCCGGGGGAGGGGAGTGTCCGTTGGCGAAGGGGGCCGTGCGACAGCCGGGTTGACGGGGACGGGGACGGCGTTGTCATCACTGCCGTCGTTGCTGTCCTCGAGGTCGAGCGTGGGGATCTCCGACTCCGACCCAGCAGTATGGGCCGCTGGCGCAGAGCTGTCCGGCGTGTCGACCTTGACCGAAGCGTCGGAAGGGCGCCTGTGGCGAGGGCGCCACACCCGGACCCGCCGCTGTGCGTCGGTGCGGCGGGGTGCGCTGGGCCCACGTCGCTGTCTCCCGGTGCTTGGCCGCCTCTGTCTGCTCGCGGTACCCGGGCGGGTCATACCAGGGCCGAGCGTCGTCCGGGTAGGTCAGCCTGCCGTCGGCGTATCTGTATTCTGCGCCGTGGATGGTGCAGCGCGGGGGCAGGGCCGGACGGCACTCGCGGGCGTGGTCTTTGTGCCGCGTGGCGGTCTCCCGGGCTCCGGAGGCCGCTGTGTGGCGCATGTATGACGGCACTCTGGAGCCCGCCAGGAGGCCGCGACGCGCCGCGTGGCATGGGGCAGGGGCGGGCGACTGCTCCGAGGGGCCTGGCTGCGAGGGGGTGCCAACGGGGGCGACGGGGGCAGGTGTTCGGGACTTGGCGGCGAGCGGGAGGAGGCTTTTGACTTGCGCGGCAAGTCTCGCGTTCTCCCTCTTGAGGGCCTCAATTTCCTGCTGAAGCGCAGCAGCTTTGGCAGCAGAAGACATCCGAATCTTGGCCATTTTTTCTCGATGAAATATAGGGAGTTGTAAGCGAAGGTGGGAAGATGGGTGTGTTGTTCCGAAGTAGCACAAAAGTAGCGAGCTCTTTCCTTCGATGCGGGAGAGACGGGGAAGCCTCGAGTCTTATATCTGAAAATTGGTTCCAGAAAAGTGCTGTCTGATTTCCAGCAAGGTCCAGTGACGACAGACCGAAAAACCTTTTTACAGGCCGTGCTCCAAGGTTCAGGTGACTGTCAGGTTAAGGAGAGATGACGAAACACGGATGCTCACCGAAGACGAAATGTTCAAATGATCAGCTTGACGGATGATGACGAGTCGGTACCTAACTGTAAGCACGCTGTCGACTCCAAAACAGCTGTCTGGAGGAAGTCACCAAAGATTCGGAAAATTTAGTCACTCAAGAACGACAGTTCCAATAAACTCTTAGGAGCCTGGGACGATTATCATCAATGACACTCGAATATCTTAGCGGCTCTCTCGCTTCAATATTATTGAGAGAGTCCACCGTCAGCCGTGCATTGACAAGTGCCGCTCTCGCTCCCTGAGAACTTTGGTGCTTCCAGTCTGTCACCATCCACCATGTGCCGGGTCCCTGAGGCACCTCCTTGTGTTGTTCATGTTCCCATCCTGGTTTGCTGTCACTCATTAGCTCCTCAACCGTACGGCTGGGGCGTGGGCACTGCGGTACTCTTGCTTTATGAAGTTGTGGAGGAGACCGTCGATTGGCGTGGTGATGGCCTTTATCGTATTATTGTTCAGGTTCGGGGACGGCTTCCCGTCAACCGTGTTCGCGACCGTCACGATTTGGTGTTCCTCGTGTATCCGTCGTCGGGCTCAACGAAGGAAGATCGCGAAGGGGTTTTGGTGTTCCTCTGTAGCTCGCCGTCTTCTGGCTCGCCGGAATCAATCTGAAGTGACCTCGTCCAAGTCCGAGCCATCTTCGAGATCCCGCCACGGCTCCCAAGGATTCATCTGCCCCCACCTCTCGGCAGCTCGGCAGACAGCTGGGTCGAGCTCAGATGGGTTGCGGCGCCAGTCCTCATATCGCCGGAGAAGAATTCTAAAGAACCTGACGTGCCGTGGTTCCCAGGTTCCAGAGCCTTGGAGTTCCGCGAGGGGCTCCCTGTCTTTGATCTCGGAGAGAAGGTCTAGCGCGCGGGTACGCAGGGCGTCGCGAGCTTCCTACAGCTTCCGCAACCGCGCCTCGTCCCCAATCTTGACCATCAGATTCTCCGCCCATCGAGCGTTGTCGTCGTACCACGACAGGGTCTCGTAGTATTGCCCGTTGGGATGCGCAACAAAGTTGCGCAGCAAATGGAGGTTCGCTAGGTCGCGTCCAATCCCAATCTCGCGCGCCAAGGTAAAGTCGTGGGTGGCACGGCGGAGTTCATCCCAGCATGCCCCGATCGTGGTCGGTCCGTATGGCGAGAGGCGCTTGCAGGGCTTGGGGTGATGAACCCTGGTGTAAGACCAGACGGACTCTTTCGCTAGCTTCAGAGCGAGCTCCGAAAACTCGTAGGCGGCTGGGATATCGTAAAAGCAGTTTGCGAGGGCCGTTTCCTCCCTGACCCAGTTGCGATGGGTCAATGGCTGAGCGTCGGTTCTCGTAGGTGCCTGGATCACCGGAGCTGGAGTTGGTGCATTCCAGTCTGGAAACTCCTCGGCCAAGCCAATATCGTCGGAAGGGTTCTCGGTTGCTTCCTCAACTGCATTCCGCTTCCGCCTCTCGTCCCTCTTCTGGTAAGCCCACAACCGGACTCGCCACGCGGCCGGTGTCATTGATAGCCAGGACTTCTTGTCAGACGAACAGGTTCCGCGCATGTACGACGGCTTATCGTGCCACAACTGGTTTGGATGGGCGTTGATTCTCGGGACGATTTCGCCGTCGTGGTACCGGTAAGGAACCTTGCCTATCACCGTGACGCAGGAGAGGTTCTTGTGGTCGGCTTCTTGAGTAGTGGCGGTCTGAGAAGGGACGGTCCTCGCCTGGCGGGCTTGTGAAGCTTTCGTGGCCCTCAGGTATCCTTTGCAGGCCGCGTCGGAGCTGGAAGGCGACTTCTGTTTGTTGGAAGCGTATGGGACAGCGATGGAAGTTGGGCCGCGAGGGCGAGCGGCGAGGGCTGCTCTCAGCCTGTCGCGGTCGGCAGTGACCTCGGCGACGTCCCGCGATAACTTGGCATTTTCTTCCTCGAGCTGCGCGACGCGGTACGCAGCTGAGTTGATGAGCTTCATAATGACAAGCTGAGAAAATTCTGCGAAGCTTGGAGGGTCGAAGTTGCGTCGCGCTGGTGATTGCAATGCCTCGTTCGAGTCGATTGTATTCCGTTGTTTGGCGATTCGGAACGCGGATTGGAATTAGAAAGCAAAAAGGTAAACGCGTTCAGAAGTCGCGTGAATTAGGGCAAATCTGAGGAGGTTGACTGCTTGCCGCCGTGCCGGTTTTGTCAGTGCAGACTGATGCTGTGTTTTCGCATTTGGTGGGTTGAAGATTTCCAGTTTCCACCCTTCGTGACTCTGGATTCTGGGTTTTGTTTCTCAGCAAACCTTAGACACTGGATGAATGTTGTCTGGGTCACGCCGCCACACTCTGCAACATCCGAGTAGGCGCTTGAGGGGGCTGGACATGTTCACGCTCCCAAGCGCCACCATCTTCCACATACCTTACCCTCCGTCCAGCTCGTGCAGCAATCGTCCCCCTCTCCTGGATCTCAGTAAAGATCCTAAGGGCCTCGACGCGCAAGGCGTCCCGAGCTTGTCCAAGCCTTCCCAGCCGGCCGTCGTCATTCAGGTGTTCCATCAACCTCTCCGCCCTTTTAGCCTCTCGATCGTACGAGGCCAAGCGCTCAATCCTCCCGTTGGGGTGAGACACAAAGTTGCGGAGGTCGGCGAAATCATCCTGCATTTGGATCGGGAGCCCAATCTGGCGAGCAAACACCGTGCCATGGGACGCCGCCCTGAGTTCTGTCCTGGAGGCTCAACCATGGTTGGGCCGTGTGGCGACAAATTGCGGCAGAACTGGGGATGGTGCTCCTCGGTGTAATACCACAAGGACGCTGCCCCAGCTTCAAGGCCCGCTGGGCGAACTTGTAGGCTGCCGGGATGTCGACAAAACAGTTTGCCGGGGCGGGCTCTTTGTCGATTCAGTTTTTGCCGCTGAGAGCATCGAGGTCGATCGGCGCCTCCTGGATCCGCGGCGGTCCGGTGTTGGGCACGAGCACCTCGTTGTGGCACCGGTAACAAACGCGGATGATGATAAAAAGAATAACGTTGATCTATAACACTGTTCTTAGAGGCACAAATACTTCTGAAGATAACACTAAATATATAAGGTGCAGAGAGGCATAAGAACAGCATAGGTAGGCAAGGAGATGCCAAAGAAGGTACAAGACTATCATCCGAATCCAGAGACAACAAGTTGTTCGGAGTCGGACCCGTTGACGACTTCCGCGCATGCGATAGGTAGGCTTGGGCGACGGGTGTGCAACAAAGTTGCGCATACCTTGAGAGGTTAATCAGCTCGTACTTGATCTCAGGCGCGAGCTTCCAGCCAAGGGTGGCAGGTTGAAGGGAGTGAGTGCCGCTGGGCAAGATGAGAATGAACAAGTAGTTCGGAAAGGGACAAAGATGTGAATGGGTGGTATATATTGACAGGAGAATGACACAAACAATCCGGGAGCCTCCACCCAGAAGAATAACCCAATCCACAAGACTGAAAAGAAGACATAATTATCCACCCAAGGAGACCACCTCTCATACCCTAACCCCAGGCCCTGATTTCCATAGTCCTTCCCTGCATGTGCCTCAGTCTTTCCTCGAGTGATCCCAGTGCTCACGGGTTCATCTCCCCCCATCGCTCAGCAACCCGGCACACCACCGGGTAAAGGTAGTCCGGGTTGCGCCGATCCTGTTCATTCCAGCGAAGAAGCCACCTGAACAACTTGACATGCTTCTCCTCCCAGACACCTCCATCCTCGACATATCCTCCCAAAAGTTCGGCGATCGCCTCCCGCTCCTCAATTTCCGCCAGCATAGTCACCGCCTCGACCCGCAGACCATCCCGAGCCTCCCAGAGCTTCCGGAGTCGAGCCTCGTCGCCCAACTTGCCCATCAACCGTTCAGCCCTCTCGGCCTCCAGGTCGTATCTCGCGAGGTCTTGAATCCGCCCGTTGGGGTGACAGACAAAGTTGCGGAGATTCGAGAAGTCCTGGAGCTCCTGCAGGATTCCGAGCTCGCGAGCGAAGCGCCAGTCGTTTGACGCGTCTTCCAGCTCCCTGAAGCAGGCGGCGACCATGATCGGGCCGTGAAGCGACAAGTTGCTGCAGAACTCTTTGTGGTGTTCGTCCGTGTAGTGCCACAGGGACTCCCTGCCGAGCTGCAGGGCGAAGCAGGCGAACTGGTATGCCTTGGGTACGTCGGAGAAGCAATTGACGAGCTGGGGCTCGTCGTCAATCCAGTTGGGATGGGTAGGCGGGTTTTCGTTGGGCGAGACCAACGGAGGTTCCTCGATCGGCGTCCTTCGGCCCCAGTCTTCGAGTTCGACTTCCCACGCGACATTGACGTCCTCGAATTCGGGCGTGTCTGCGGTCCTGGCTGCGCGGAGCGCCTGCCGCTCGGCGCGCTTGTTGTCTGCCAAGGCCTTGACCTTCCGGTGGGCTTCCGTCTTGCCCTGCCAATGCCGGTACGCGGACGAGAGGGTGGAGTTCATGTACGAGGGCCGGTCGTAGAGGTAAGTCGGGGTAAAGCTGTTGTCGCGAACGAGCTCTCCGTCGTGATAGCGGTGACGGATCCTATTGACAGTGATGGCGAATGAGGAGATATTCATGTTGTCCCTTGCAGGGGCGGCGGAATCGGGAGACTTGATCGAGCGGCGGGCGTCGGAAGCCTTCGTGCCCCTCATGTAGCCTTTTCCAGACGAGGACTAGTCGGAGGAAGGAGGCGAAGGGGGGATGTTCGAAGCCGCGACGGGTGTGATTGAGGCAGAAGAGCGACGGCGAACGGTAGAAGCGAGAGCGGTAGCCTTGAGGTGGTTAAGCTCGGCCTTCAGAGCGGCGTTCTCCCGCTTCAGGTCGGCATTTTCTTGCTCCAATTCAGCCACGCGGTGCGCAGCGGAGCCAATGAGCTTCATGATGTCGAGCTGAAGGAAGTTGACAACTTCGGTGGATGGTGATCGGTCGGTTGGGAAGTCTGGCCTGTTGGAGATGCGACGACGCGAAGGGTTCAGTGGGTTGAGAAATGAGGAAGAGGCAGGATGGGAATCGGTGCAAGAAACCGAATGTGAAAGTTCTGGCGCCGAGTGGGAGTTGACTGACGCGACCTTTCCTCGTTTGGCCAGTGAAATCCGAGGCTTTACGCGTTCACACGCGTTGCCCCGGCAAGCTCTGGGGCCAGGGCCCAGTTCCGGGCTTGTAAGTTTCGGGGGGGCATTTTGGGTGCTTTCATCCGATACTCTCGTCTAAACCGGGCTGCAAGGTATGGTGAGAGACAAGAGATCTGGCCAGGAAAATATGGAATTTGTAGCCTCATGAAGTAAACGACGGTCCATGTCCCATGGTGTCGGCACGCTGACAGCATGCAAAAGAGACGAGGTTTATAGTGAGTGATGCCGGTTGATCATGGTTTCCCTATAGCGCATCATACCTGAGATTGCTGTCAACAAGACCGGTTACCGAGTTTGAGGTCGAAGGAGTTGATATTGTGGGAAGCGGACACCTACCTGGGGACGTTGCCGCATGTATATGCCGTGTCTTTGTTGATCCAGCGGACGGGGATGAGGATAATCCCATTGTATTTGTACGGAAACTGATGCATTCTATTACAAGTAGGGTTATGACGGGAGACTGGAAACTTGCTTCTAATCGACCCGAAAACTTTCAAGTTAGCAATGACATGGATGCGAAGCTGTAAACCGAGAGATGAGGTAGGTACGGGTTCAGAATTGATGTTGGCTGGCAGAGCGTCCCTCAAATATTACTCCAGCACGAAGCTGGAATGTTGAATCTATTTGGGTGCTTGACTGCTTCCCGGGTCTGACACCATTCCATTGCTTGTTATTTGACTCTAAACTTCATCTGTGAGTCAGGTAAGGTAATCAACAGGGTGACAAACCGATTTCCTGCTCACAAGCAAACCAGACTCTATTATGAGAAACGGTCTGGGGGGAGTTTCGCCAACCACAAGAGTCAACTAGAGTATTCAACCCCAGATTCCTTCAAACGATTAAGAAGCCACGCTGCCAAAAACCAAATTCATTGGCGCCAACTCATCACATGCAACCAACTTGACCAGGCGTTAAGGCAAGCCAGGTCGCTGGCAAACTGAACCTCCCAGTCCTGCATACTTTGACTCCGCCTGCAGACTTCGCACCACAAATTGTGAGCAAGCCCTACTATTGCAACTGAATTATATTAATCCATCTCGTCAAAGCCGTCACCTGCAGCAAAACACGCCGTGTTCCCAGAACTCTTCGACCCTTGGAACGTTTCCGTGGATTGATACCCTGCTTGTACTTTCTCTGTGTCAAAGTACAGAGCTGCGTCCTTGGCTAGCAAGGGTAAATGCAGGTCCTGAACAATGACAAAGGCGAACACCAGAACAACCCGAGACTTGGGATCTTCCGAAGTACCGAGTCAGGGGCGATTTTTTGAGTCGGACCTTTGTGCCGGATGAAGTCTCAGAACACAGCTTCCACGACTCTTTAGACGCATTTTAACAAAGTAATAAAGTTTAGAGTCAATTAGAAGCCATTGCTTAACTCTTGTTCAAATGTTCCAACGGCACCGTCAACTCCTGGCAAGAGGCGTCGTCTAAGGGTACAGTGCGCGAGTCCAGAAATGGCAACTCCGCACTGTTCGGGCCACAACGCCGACCAAAAATTTTGGCGGCGTGATGTCAGTTTAGGCAACTTTGAGGCTCTCACTCACAACTCACCCACGCCAAACCAGCTCAATATCCGGCTCCGGCAGTCAGATACACCGGGCGATCACAATGGCGCCTCAAATAAGCGAAGACGAGATCGACGACCTCCTGTATGCGGCCCGCACGGGCGACAACGAGGAGCTGACAAGCCTGCTGTCGGCACTGGCCGACCGGGAAAAAGTGTCGCCCGCCGAGATTCTCACGAGCGCAAAGGACGAGGGCAAGTCGACGTGTATGCACATGGCGACAGGGAACGGCCATACTGGTGAGTCTCACTTTTCTCACTCCTCCGATGAATCAAAATTTTTGGAAAATTCAGCCCAATCAAACCCCACCTCAACACCTCCTCTCTCTCATCAACAGCGAACTCACACATATTGACGAACAAACAGAAACCGTCTCCCTCCTCCTATCTCACTTCCCCGCCAAAGACGCCACCAAACAAGCCTTCCTAGACGCCCCCAACGAGTACGGCAACACAGGCCTGCACTGGGCGGCCCTGGGCGGCCACCTGCCCGTCGTCAAGCTGCTGGTCGAGCACGGCGCGTCGGTGGCGCTGGCCAACGACAAGAACTATGTCCCGCTGGACCTGGCGAGCTTCGGCGACAAGTTTGACGTGGTTGACTATTTCCTGGCGCAGAGTGGCGGGATTGAGGAGGGGAATGCCCTTGGAGGTGATGAGGGTGAGGAAAATGGGGAAGGGGAGGGGGGGTTGGATGGGGCTGTTGAGGGGGTGAGGTTGGATGAAGGCTCCGGGGGTGAGGAGGTTACTGAAGGGAAGGGGAAGGGGAAGGAGACGGAGGGGGGTTCATCATGATGGTTGGGAATTGGATGGGTTGAAAATGGGCATGATTCATAAACGCTAATAATGCTTGATCTGGCTGTGCTTGACAATTGACGAGTTCATCACTGCGCTGGCTTCAGGGCATACATCCGGACGGGCAACAGCGACATGCCGCCGGCGTGGAAGCCTTTCTGGAGTTCGGCATGGATAAGACGCAGGCCTGCTTCGTCAAAGATACGACGAAGGGAGCGGTCCGCTCTGTTCCACTGGTCAGCCACTGCTGGTTCAGACAAGGAGAGAGGCTCAACACACCTCGTAACGGAGCTGTCGACCTCGTCAAACTCGTCCTTGCTGCCCGTGCTGTTGTTCTCCTTGACAACAATCACGCCGCCGCCGGGGTTCAGCGCCGTCTTGCACCGCTGCAGGAAGGCGACCAGCTGCTCGTCGGTCAGGTGGCCGACGCACCACTGGATCCAGATCAAATCGTAGACAGTCTCGGCCGGCTGCCAGTCCTCGAGGCCCATGTTGAAGATGCTCCGCACGCCGGGCGTGTCCTGCAAGCCGGCGGTGAACTTGGCGATGGGCTCGATGACGTCGACCTGCTCGGCGATGCCGTTGAGGAGGAGGCCCTTGGTGACCCGGCCGATGCTAAACGTGTCGTGTCAGAGACGACATGCAGGAACTGGACTCTGCGCGACCCCTCATTCCAAGCTGTTGAACTCACCCGGCGCCGCCTTCCAGGGCGCTCCCGACTACGCGTTGACCGGGCTTGGACCCGATGCCCAGCTTGGCCAAAAAGTTGCGCGAGCCCTGGAGGTCGACTCTCGTGACGTGCGGGATGCCCCCGAGCATGCCGTTCACCGTGGCGTCGACCCCCTCCCAGTATTTCCTGCCATCGTCCTTGCTTATCAGGGAGTCGACGGGCCCTTGCGGGGCGTTGCTGTTATCGGTCATGTTTGTGTGTTGTGGTTCTCGCTGATGTGATTGTGCGGGAAACTGGGGAATGTGCCCGCAAAATAGACAGGGTTAGGGTTCATCCTTGTTTTCGATGTCATTTTCTGGGTGGATCACATTCTGTTTGCAACAACAAAATCAACCTTAACATTCAAAGCACACAGCCCGCAGGGGAACAACAGCGCCAACAGAATGGGCCTATGAAGCCGGCTTCATCAAAATCGGCTTGTTCCTAGTGTAACTGCAGTCTCGGTTTTCTCTTGCCCGACACTGCCGCCCTCGCAAGACGAGGCCCATTCTTGCTTGTTGGCCTGCGAAATGGAAATTAATCTCGACTTCATGGCTTGGTTCCATGGCTGGCGTAGTAACTACGCCTTGTCTTGTTTCGCTCCCATATCCAACTATTTCAGGTGACTTGCTGATAAAGTTCCCAGCTGCCGCCACGGTGACGTGGTCCGCTCCTGAGGTGGTGAAGCATGACCACCGCCGGTGCCCTGTGCACTGCGCAAAGATGACATGCAGAACACGGCATCTGCTGCGATGTCCGAAGCGGCATGTGCATCGCGCCTGCTCACAACTGCACAGTGAAATCCGGCGTAAGAAGGTCAGAGATCGTCCCTCCGCGAGCTCGTTTCTTCTTCTTCCCTTCTTTTATCCCCAAACTCTACACCCCACCTCCCACATGAGCCACCCGCTCCCGAGTCGCGACACCGTCCCCATCTAGAGCAACGAATCGTTGATTACCTACGTTTCCTGATGGGCAGTGGGTCGACCTCCAAAATGTCTACCGGCGTGTCCTTCCTCCCGGATACGTACCCCATCTGCTACAACAAGGCCGTCGACATGAGCCCCGCTCGCAGCCTCGAGCAGCTCGAGAAGGAAAATGAGGACCTGAAGAAAGAAAATGTCGAGCTGCGCAAGGAAATTGCACGGCTCAGAGCCACAACCCCAACTCGGCCACCGCGCGCCCAACATGCAACCACCCGCGGCTGGACTCCCTCCACCGCCGACCCCTCCCCAGAGAAGCCCTTCATGAGGGCCACCCGGGCCTCCAAGATCCGCGAAATGGCTTCCAAGAGCCACGCATTCGAGACCGACAGCAACAAGAACCGATCGCCCTCCTTCACCAAGTCCCACTTCGGAGGACAAGGAAACCACCACTACCGTCCCCCGAGCCCCCACAACAGCACACCCTCCCGACGCTCTTCGGAACCGCGCTACATGCAGCCCACCACCGCCAGCGTACAAAGGAAAGGATCAAGCAGCAGCACCGCCGCCACCACGCCGACGCCGCCCAAGGCCCACCGCCAGGAGCCGATGCCCAAGTTCCAGATGACACGGCAGGTGAAGGCCGTCAGGCCGGTTCAGCAGATGCAACAGAGTCAGGCCAACGGCAACGGGAACGGGTCCAAGAGCCGGAACAAGACGAGACAGAGTACTCCTGGCAGCAGTAGTCTGACCTCGGCCGGCAACAAGGGCCTCGACGACTCGCTCTGGCAGGCGATGCAGGCCCGGAGCGAGCGACCTGTGCCCATCCCCAGGCGGACCGACAGCCAGGTGTCGGCTGTGGTGGAGCAGGATCAGACGGCGGCGGCAGAGGTGGCGACGCCGGTTGGTTCTGGTATGTTGAATGGATCGAAGAGCAGTGGCGAGTCGTCGGCGAGTTCGCCTATGGCGAGTGATGTTTGAAGGGCGTCATCTTGCTGGATTTTATTCCACAGTAACACGGGCCACGAATCAGATTTGGGTTGGATTAGAGGCTTGACTTTGGATTTGCAATGTTTCGGGCACTGGCCTCATCCCTTTCCTTGGCTTGTGTTTACCAAAGATATCTTAGGTAATTCTTCCCAGTGGGTGGCGTGGTCCGTGGGGTCAATAATATCTCTTTTTCGCATAGAATCTCGTTCTAACTCGAGGTAGTAAATATCTTGGTCAACCATCTCTCCTTTGCTGCCAACCTCGCAACAGCCAGCTGTAGCGGAATTGCAACGCCGAACCGAACGGTGAGCGCCAGCTCACTGGAGCCATGATCAAGAGCATTGAAACCATCCGCTTGGACTCCTCCGTCCAGAGACCAGCTCTCCACCGCCATCGTCCCTTCCGACCCGAGCTCACTGACCAGCTTGAGTCATCTCACCGCCTCCTCTCTCACCCCTTCTTCTCCCTCACCCCCTCCCCATCATCTTCCTCACCCACCCCGCAACCAAAAACACCACATACCCCCACACTGCCCCAAGAAACTCCCACCACCTCCCACACCCAAAACACCCAAACGCCCGACTAGCCAACCACGTGCCTTTCGCAAGCCGTCCCATCTCCCCTTCCCACTGCTCCAATGTCATTTCCCCTTTCCACACCTTTCCTAACCCAAGACAATGCCGCGCCGCATGCTCCGTAGCGACAGCAACGTGAGGTCTAAAAGTTGCGAGCGCGTCGCCGACGAGGATGACCTTGCCGTCGTGGAAAGTTGTTTTGGAGGTGAGGGCGTCGTTTACTTTTGTGACGAAGACTGAAGATACCGGAGTGGAAGTGAGGAGGGTTGTGTATTGGTGCGGGAGGGACGGGAGGGTTGAGGCGAGGTGGTGCTGCCATACGGCAGGGTTGATGAGTCCGGCGGGGACGGTGTTGGTGTGGGTGTGGCTTGTTTTGTCTGTGAGGAGGTCTGCGAGGGGGAGGGTGTCGTTTTGTCTGGATCGGGTGGCAGAAGAGGCGGGGGAGGGCGTGTTGCAGTACCAGACCCAGTTGAGGAGGCGGCTGCCGGGGGTGAAGGTGCCGTTGTCTGGGGGGATGGCGTATCTAAGAGAAGGCGAGGGTTAGTGAGTGAGCGGGAAAAGGGGAGGCGTGAGAGGGACGTACACGACAAAGTAGGTGTTTTTGAGGAATTGCAGGCTGGTGCGGTTGGAAAAGTAGTTGACCGTGTCCTCGGGGAGATGTTTCTCGGGAACGGTGCCGCGCCAGGCGACGTAGCCTGAGTATTCCTTGACTGTGGGCGCCTGGACGAGGGCTCGGACTGTCGAGTGCAAGCCGTCGGCGCCGATGACCAGATCGGCTGTGATGGACTCCTCGTTTCCATCCCCGTCAACGAAAACGACCGTCACGACGTGTCCTTCATACTGCAAGTTGGTGACCCTCTTCCCGGAGCGATACTCGGCCTTTCCGTCGCCCTTTCTCGGCAGAGGCGGGTTAGGGATCGCTTCGGAGACCAGCCCGTCGAAGTTGGCCCGCAGGATGCGGTACAACAAGCCCCAGCTTGTAAGATGCCGGGTTACGTTGACCTCCTTGACGCACGCCTGGCGCTTGCCAAAGACGAGTCGGCTGGCCACCGAGGGGATGCAGTTCTGGATGCCCGTGTCGTCGTACTTTCGCAGGATTTCTTCGACTGACGGCCCAAAGGTGATGCCCGCATTGTGGCTGCTCCGGATCGGACTGGGGTCCTGCTCCAGGATGACCACGTTGACGCCGTGGCGCTTGAGGTAGAGGCCGTGGAAGAGGCCAGCCAAGGAGCCGCCGACCTGAAGAATGTTAGTACTGGTACTATACTTTTCACGGCTATCGTGTCCCAATACTCACTATGACGACCGAGTCTGGAAGGTTTGCCATGCTTGCGGTTGTTGGAGCTGGTGAATCGGAGTGGGTTGCGAGACGCGAAAGAAAGGCGCGAGGCTCGAGTGGCTCTGCCTTTATTCTCACTCAACGCCACAAAACAGCATGAACAGCCAGTGTTGCTGAGTGAGTGAGTGGGGGCCAGAAATAACTAGGTTTCAAAGCCACCGCGTCAGCACGAGGTGACATGGGATGGACCAAACCCCTGTTCATCTTTCTGTTGATTTAGTGATCAGTCAGGATTCGGGTCTCACTTTGTGATATTACCATGCTGTCACCAGCCTCCTTGCTCATTTTCTGGCTTCTGAATTCCAACCTTGTCATGGAAGTAATTACCTTATATATTGCTCAACCTGAATTCTACAACTGAATCAGCAACCCGTAGTTAGGAAGCCATGTGGCAGAACTTCATTCACCGAATCACCGCACGTTCGGTGACACTAAGTATCAAGACGCATCACTTTGGGACAAAAGTCAACTCAGGTTGATATCGACCCGCGCATGAGACCAAGATGCCGATAGTGAACACAGTCACCAGATCTACAGGAACTCGAAAAGTGGCACACACCAGGAGGAGGCTGGCATCAACTTAAGACGGAGTTCAGGGCGTGAATGACAGCGTCATAACAAACAATGATAATGGCAAGAGTGGTTTGTGTTTGCAAGAAGGGCTAGGGAGGGGGTACACAAACATTATTGGACAGCACAGATCAGACGAATAAGTGAGGTGAGTCAGGTGACTCAAGGAACGTTCACGACAGTCACTGTTTCAAGGATAAAAGCTCGGTTTCTCTATTAGCCACGATGGTAAATTGTCCAAATTTCTCTCCTAATTTTAGGAAGAAGTTGGTCCGTTACACAAGGGTGTTGCCCCTTGTCAGGACTCTCAACCCCTTTTCCCCCAAGACGCACATACATACCAGTACACGTACTACCTAAGGACCAATTACCAAGCCTAGTAATATTTACACTGACTCAACCAAGCTCCAACCCCCCTCCAAATGCTCCCTCCCAAACCTCTCAGCCCTCTTCTTCCTCTCCTCCCCCTTACCATCGGTAAACACAAACACCTTCTTCTCCTCCACCATCTCCCTCGCCACCCTCCTCCTAGCCGCCATAAACGCCCTAAACGCCTCCGTGCCCTTCTCCACCACAAGAGCAGCCTGCTCAAGCTTCGTCGCCTCCCTGACAATCTCCACCAGCGAAGCCGGCCGACTACGCGGATTCGTCGCCGCCAGCCTGTGCTCCTGCTCGTCAATGAACTGGATCATTTTCATCAGCCGGTGCAAGCCGACCACCTGCTCGTTTGGTTTCTTCTGTTTGGCAGCGGGCGTGGCGAGGCTAACGAGCAAGTCCAGGCCCTGCACGAAGCGGGTCACGTCCCAGACGCGGCGCTGGTGAGGCGGGACGACGCCGGGGGGAGGGGAGGAGACTTGGTACTGCGACAGGACGGCGGTGGTGGGCTCATTCTTGATGGTGCTGGTGCCGTACAGGGCGATGCCGTCGGCGCGGGACTCGCTTGCGGTGCGGGACCAGCCGAAGTCGCCGATGTAGAAGTCCGGGAGGGAGGTTGGGTTGGACGGGTCGTCGAAGTGGATGAAGATGTTGGCGTTGTGCAGGTCGCAGTGGTAGACGGGCTCGGGGCCGGCTTGGTACATGATGTGGAGGGTCTGGCAGACCTGGGAAATGCACCGGGCAATGATGCTGACGGGGAAGGGGGCGTCGGAGTAGCCTTTGCTCGGGGAACCGGCTCGCCAGCTCCGCGCCCACTCGCCCAGGTAGCCTGCGTTGCAGAGCTTCCAGTAGCTCACACGCATGGACTCCATTCTGGGCCGGGGGCCGCCCGACATGACGGGGATGCTCTCGTGTGAGAGGCAGGTGGTCCAGCGCGGGGTGAAGCCCGAGGGGGGTTGGGAAACGGGGTTGAGGATGATCGAGTTGAGATGGTCGAGGATGCGCACCACGCGGTCTTCATGAACCTTGGTTAGACTGCTGCTGCTTGCTCCATTTAGGGGAGGTCTCTGCTTGCTTACTTTGCGGACGACAACCTCCTTGGTGAGGATGTTGGCTACCAGCTGCACCTTGCTCTGGGAGCCCACGGCCAGGTCTCGGACGAAGATGTACGACTCGCCAGACCTGGCGTCAAGGACGTAGGCATAGCCGGAAGTTCCGGTCTGGACGCAGCCGGGGCGAGGGAACGAAAACATGTTGGTGTAGGCGTTGATGTGTTGGGTGTTGAGACTTTCCTGAGTGTGGAAATATGCTACACTATTGCTATCTATGGATGTGGGCGGCCTTTAAGTACTTAGCTAACGCCCGTTGAGCTGGCCTGTATACAGTTTTGGACAGCCTTGTATCTTCAGGAACATGTTGTCTGTAGGCACGAACTTTGGGAAATTGGGAGTGGTCCGAGACAACAAAGGGGCAGCCTGGCACACAACAGCTGAGATGGCATTGTTCAGGGGTTGACTTCAAGGGGCGTAATTGACATTGCGACACACAATGGGATTGTGTGAGATAAACTGCCAGATTATCTGCATGTGTCCATGTGTGATGTCTGGCCGTCACGCAAACTGCCTGTCTGACGGACTACCCCTGAACAGTGAACACCTACACCCAGCAATGAAAGGGGTATCACAAGCAGAACCGGACAGAACTCTCTTGTAATTCCTGCCAATGCCTTGGACCACAGACCACAAGTGTGTATCTCACAGCCTTCAGCCTCGAGATACATAGAGTACCTAACGCAATCTCAACTGTGTGAACAAACTCATTCTAGCAGAGACGACGACAACACCAGGGCAGACTTGTATCAGATATCAGATGCCCCTTCAGGGTAAGCCACGGCCTAGTTTTGGACTGAAAGCCAAATGGCCAGAGGTTACAACAATCTCTCAATGTTATACCAGGCGACGACTGGAGCTGATACCATCTGGTACTTGGTAGTAACAACCTTGAGAGTCTGGAACCCGCCGTCAACTGTTGTCTACGAGAGAGACGAGAACGAGACACGGTTCCTGGCACGATCCAGTGTACTATCATATGAATACCACATTGCGGTTCGCCATTCACCACTGGACGGAAAATCTCCAATCCTCCGCTGATCCGTGCAGTGACTCCCTTCCGCTGGGTAAATCTTGCCTGGACCGCCATACCCACACTCTCGACTCTGGCTAAATAAAGTATCCCTTCCCCTTGGCCAAGCAAATTAAGCTTCGGGCACTGAACATCCGCCGATCCATGTTACCTCAGCACATACAAAACCAGCCATGGCTTTCTATGTTCGCTTGCATGCCGGTATTCACTGCTGCTGCGGTCAAGACTCAGCTCGCCCCTCGCCATGTTGTCCGTCCCTCGCTGGGCAGCCTTTGCTGCCTCGCTCCCGCTGCTGTCCCCTCATACCATCGCCGCCCCAGCAAATGCTGAACCGAATCGGGATGCTCTGTCTGCACGAGCAGACGACGGCTATCATTGGGTGGCCACCTGGACCTCCATGCCACAGCTGGTCGAACAGAGCAACATGCCCCCGTCACCATTTGTATGTATTCCCTGCCTGACTGAAACCCCTGAGATCGCAAGGCTAACACTCAACACAGACCGGAGGCAACGCCGTCTTCAAGGACGCCACCCTGCGCCAGACACTCCACCTCTCCATCGGCGCCGAGCGCCTGCGCATCCAGATCAGCAACACCTTCGGCGGCAGCGACCTGCCCATCACCGCGGCATCCCTCGCCCTCCCCGCAGGCGGCAAAGCCGGCGTAGCCGGCATCGACACCTCCACCCTCAAGCCCCTGACCTTCAACAACGGCTCCTCCTCCATCACCATCCCCCGTGGTCAAGTCGCCTACACGGACCCAATCGACTTCAAAGTCGCCCCGCAGTCCAACATCGCCGTCACCCTCTACTCCCAGGCAGGCCAGTCCGGCACCTCGATAACAGGCCACCCCGGCAGCCGCACCACCTCGTGGATGCAATCCGGCAACCGCGTCAGCGCCGCCTCCCTGTCCGGCTCTAGCACCAAGCACTGGTACTTCCTCTCGGCCGTCGAAGCCTGGTCCCCTCCCACAACCCACGCCTTTGTCATCCTGGGCGACAGCATCACCGACGGCCGGGGCAGCACCGACGACGGCAACAACCGCTGGCCGGACTTGTTGCTGGCGCGGATGCAGAGAGCAGGCAACCTCAGCCAGATCGCGGTCAACAACCAAGCCGCGGGCGGCAACACCGTCCTGTCGGGCGGGCTGGGCCCAACCTTACTCTCCCGCTACAAGCGCGACGCGCTGCAGGTCGCGGGAGTAAAATACGTCATGATCTTTGAAGGGGTAAACGACATCGGCAGCGGGGGCACCGATTCCGGGAGTCAAAACGGGATCGGCAGCCGGCTGCAGCAGGCGTATGAGCAGATTGTGAAGGACTGCAAGGCGGCGGGGATCAAGACTATCGGCGGGACGATTACGCCGTTTGGTGGGAACGGGCAGTCGTATTCGAATCCGACGCGGGAGCAGACCAGGGTCAAGGTGAATGACTGGATCTTGAAGAGCGGTGTGTTTGACGCGACGGTGGATTTTGCGGCGCTGATTGGGGATCCGGCGGCTAAGAGCCAGCTGGCAAAGCAGTATGATGGCGGTGATCATTTGCATCCGAATGTGGCTGGGTATCAGGCCATGGCGGATGGGTTTCCGTTGGGGTTCTTTGACTGAGTGACAGATCTGGCGTTGGTGAGAGAAACGAAAACACGATGGCGGAGAAACCTGTAAGGAGAAGGAACGTGAGGATTGTGTCGATGAATCAGGGATGTAAAGAAGAGGGCTGACCAGAAGTAAAACTGAAAGCTCAAAATGCAGTGGGAAGGGTGAAAGTCGCCTCGGTGCTTAAGTTTGGCGAACTTCCTGTGTCTCTATCTCTGCATCCAGCAGAGCTTCTGACCTCGCAGAGCGACTGGTAATCGATGCCTTGAATGGCAAGACAATTCTGCATTCTCATTAGTCACTGCGGTCTGTAGTTGTGGTCATATCAACTCACGCCTGCCCCCTGAACGACCACTCCGGCTCAAAAGGCTCCGGCTTCCCATCCGCTCCGAGAGGCCAGTCAATATCGACAGTGGCAAGCATTGTGGCCAGCACAATGAGAAGGCTGTTCTCAGCCAGATTCCTTCCAATGCAGACCCTATACCCACCAGTCAGCGTCCACCATGATAACGCTGTACCAACTTTGTTACTTACCGCCTCCCGAACCCAAAGTTCCCCACCGGCAACGGCTCCCCATTCCCACCCTCCTCCTTAGGCAGATACCTCTCCGGCCAGAAGCGGAACGGCTCAGCGTAGACAGACTCGTCGTGGCACATGGCCCAGACGTTGGGGTAGACGATCGTGCCCTTGGGGATGAACATGCCGTTGTAGACGTCGTCGGCCACGCTGGCGTGTGGAATGCCGAGCGGCGAGAGGGGGTTCATGCGGTACGTCTCCTGCAGAATCAGGTTCGTGTAGGGGAGGCTCGGGATGTCGTCCCAGTTGGGCAGCCTGTCGTTGCCCACGACCCGGCCGATTTCCTGTTGGGCTTTGCGCTGCGCGTCGGGGTTTTGCATGAGGTAGAGGACGAGGAGCATGAGTGTGGCTGCCGTCTGGGTGGGAACAAGATCAGCAACTGCTCGATTTGCTTGTATTGTGCGGCTTACCGTGTCGTTGCCTGCGATGACGATAGTTGCTGCGGCGCCCTTGATATCCTCCAGGTCAAAGTCATTGGGTAACCCCTTTTCAGCGTTCTCATGCCAGACGCCCATTCTTGTGTGGACGAATGATTCGTTATTTGTGCCCGAGGCCTGGATCTCATGGTCAGCCGGCTTGAGTCCTCTTCCCAGCAGCTGAAAGAAAGCCATACCATCTGCCTTAGGGAGGCTTCAAAAGGCACCTGGGTGAGATTCTCAATGGCGGGTCTCCAGGTACGAGCATACCGGAGTCTCTCCATGAAGGGAAGCCAGGCTGGTAGATAGCGAGCTGCAAGGGTGGTGTCAGAATCCGTCGGGAGCGCTAAAGGCCTCTAGACAACTCACTTGCCGGGAAACGATCCATGATGGAGCTCGCCGGAGCCCCCGATTTACCGACGGCGTTGGCAGTGTCGTCGGCCATTTGAATCCACGGACTAGTCGGTCCATCCACGTCCAAGCCGTAGGCAATCTTCAGCATGATGGCCACAGAGAAGCGTCTGACTGCGTTGAGCCAGTAGCCAGGGGCCTCTGTCATGCCTTTACAGCAGATGAGGGCTTCCTTTCGCTGCAGAGCCGTGTAGTGCCCGACTCTGGATCTGGTGAATGGCGGCTGTAGTACCTTGCGGTGGAGGTGGTATTTCGGGCCCCAGCGGAGCCAGGTGAGAGTCGGAGACCAGCCCATCCTGTTCCCCGTCAGTGAGAAAGTTAATCGCCGCTGGCGAGCGGCTTGATACTCACTCCTCGAACATGACGAAACGTGGACGATCCGCATAGAGCGATCCTCGTCTCTCGAGCAGCTCGGTCGCAGCCTCAAGGCTGTTCAAGACCACCCATTTGGTGCCCAACGTCTGGAAAAAGAGAACGTCGCTTTCTGTGGCGCTCACAGCGAGTGACCGCGCCGTTAGTCCAGCCAGCCAAGACCAGGTGAGTCCGTCGTGACGTACTGAACTCGGCCCCCCACTCCACGTAACGCTTAAAGGCAGCATCTTGAGGGACAATACGATAGTGTCCCAGGAAAGGTTCCGGTGCAGGCCCAGGCGGGAGCGAATGTTTGCGCCTGTTGAGCCCATGAAGGTTGCGTGATATCACGAGGAAGACGACGACAGCCAGGCCGGGAATGAGGAGGGTGCTTATGAGGTCCATTCCGTGGAGGTACTGTAAGCTGACGTGCATGATAGGTGTCCTGGTACGAAGGTGAGGGTGGTAAATGAGTGCCTGGTATGCTTCGTCGGAGCCGGCGAGCTGTGGAGGAGGCTCTTGCCGCCTCCTCTAGTTGTAGCCCAGCAGCGCGGAAGGTGCACAGGATCGCAGAGAAACGGCAGCCGCCTTTGTGATCAGACGGCCCCGGTGGAGGAACCATGGCAGCGGATCCCGTGCCATGTCATGCCGCACTGAGGTTCTTCAGTAACCAGCCTGGCTCTTTTCGCTGACTGATGGCCCGAGGACAGCGCCAGCCTGCGATTCGGTCTCGGCAGCTCGTGCCACGCAGTAACTCCGAAGGCCAGCGGGCATCCCACGAGGAATCTCGGAGTTGACTGGCCATGACGACTGCGCTAATGTAGGCGCGGGTCCGCTTCCAAGTTGGGGCGTCTCCCGAAGGAGGAGTCCGCGTTCTGCTGCATGTAAAGACGGGTCATCCTATGGGGGTGACATCCAGCTGCCCGGGAACGTGCTCGTGCTTCCCACAGCACTAGGAATCCAAGTTGCCCAGTCCGGGGTTGGTCTGATATCTTCGGGGCTGAGGTCGAGGGTGCCACTCTCACGGAGCCAGATCCTACCAACGAGGATCCACACCACATGGAAACCAGCCAACTCAGCAACTCAGTAGGGCTGAAGGGTCCCTGGGATGAGAGGCGGCAAAGGTCCGGTCCACAGACTCCTTTGTTGAGCGAGCATCGTGGCCAAGGTGCTGGGTCACTCGGCGCCCTGTTCAATCCTGTTCGTCGGCATAGCGTCCAGTCCCTCGGGACAAAGAGATGCTGAGCCTTGAGCAAGTGCGTGGGTTCGCTTCTCCCGTGTTCTGTTCATCTGAGTTGGCGGATTGTAGGTTGAAACTTGGAACGGCATCCAGCTGTCGTGATGCGGTTGTTTCCTGCAAGTGCCCGTTTTCGGCAGGGTCGGGAAGCAACTAAACACCCCGATTCAATCGTGCCTTGCGAGACGAACCAGAGGATGGACGAGCAGGTTTGGTTTGTTGATGGGAAGAAACAGGATTTCCAATGCTGTGTGAAGAGCAATATCGCATCGACCAAAATGCCAGTTCCTTTGACTGACAAACCGGAAAATGTCCAAATCGATCGCTCGAGAGAATGTTGAAAGTGGTTGCAGGAGCCTGAAGGAATTCGGAATCCGATGAACCCGCCAGTTTGGGTTTGGGGTGCCGGACCAGGATCCAGGGTCCTGTAACGCTAGCGCTGTTTAGGGAGCTGCCCCTGTTAGCGGTGGAGTCCCCCACAGCCGGCCATTGGGGTTGCACGACCGCGTCAGATTCCGACCCGAGCATCTTCATTTCTGGACCTCAGCTCCAAACACCACCCTCGTTTCCCTCTCCGGTCTTCAGCAACGTGCTCTTCGGAGCAGTCCATTCTTTACAACGTTAACACAGGAGACAACAATCTCCAGGCATCTGCCGTCCCTTCGTTTCCCTCTTTTTGTTTCCTCAGGCCACCCTCCGCGACAAGCATCACACCATGCCGACCAAGGGTCACCATCGTTCGCGCTCGTCCATTGACCGGGTTATCGACCTGCTCGCGGACCTCGAAGAGAACCAGATTGCGGTTCTCTTGGACGACCTGAACCACACCACCGCGAGCAATGTCCCCGTGTCGGATGCAATCGCCATGTTCGAGCGCCATGCGAGCAAATCGAAGCGGAAGTGCCGGTCTCCCTCTCCAATGAGGTCGCTGCAGGTCGAGCTCGAGCGACGTCACAGCAAGCGGCTCTCGTCTGCTCCAGAGCCACGGTTCCGCAGCAAGGCGCCCGTCTCCCAACTACCTGCCCCGCGCCAACCAGAAGCCTCAGAGCCGCGATCACCCGTGCAACTCTACGACCGACCCATCCATACCGACCGTCCTTCGCTGACACTCTCTTCGCCTTCTCCCTCTCCTCCCGTTGAGACCGACGTCCCGACCGCCTTATCCGGACCATCCGCGAGCTTCCGGCCCCGTTCATACAAGAGAATCAGCCGCCCGACCTTCCTCTCCCCAACCGCAACAGCCGAACTGCACCTTCTCTTACTCGCCTTCTTCAACGAGACACCGGTCTCCCCAAGCACGACGACCGCCACGCCGTCGCCCACCACGCCGCTCTTCGGCTTTTCTCAGTCCCCCTTCTCCGACTTCGAGCCCGAACCGAGCACGCCGGGCCTGGATCTGCTGGAGCCGTCGCCGATACGGACACCCAGTTTCTCGAGCGGGCGGTCTCTGAAGACGATGCCCAGCATTGGCAGCATATTCGAGGCTTTCAAGTCACAGTAAATGGTTTATTTCATTCGGATCTTGTAGCATTAGCGCGCGTTAGGTTGTACGATGGAGACTGGTAATGATATCCGAGCTCGAGAGCTCTTCTTTGTTTAATCAGATAATCCCAGTTCGAGCCCCGTTGGCGAGTCTTCCAGTACGACGTGAGGCCGGTCGTTGTCAGTACTAAGACGATGGTCTTTCCGCCGTGGGGCCGACAGACCGCATGTGCAATGCCTTATATATCACCCTTCCAGATGATACTCATGCCCTCCACGCTTTGCTCCACCCTCCAGCCCGCCAAACCCAACTTCCCGAACCATTATACATCATTACTCCCTGGGAGGTTTTGCCCAGCAGTAACATCCTTTCCTTCTGTTCCTCCTTCTTATGAGGAAGCTTCACCCTGCGTGTTACAACCAGCAAGCTAGCAAACCGGGACAGGATTGTACTCAGGGGCCACCAGCAGTTGGTAAGACGCAGCTTGGATCTCGGTCACGTTGTTCCAAGGGCTTATCTGCCACTGGCAGCAGTTTTCAAGAAGGACGAGACGGCAAGTATTAGTCAAGGGTGGTTGGTGGAAGGCGCTTGGGGATTGGGTTCTGCTGTGTTTTTTGTCTCTTGGAGGGGTGTAGTTAGTGTTCTTTTGAAGCAGTTGAGAGCCATGATGAGAGAGCAGCAAGCAAAAGCGACGTTGAAACAAGGGTTTACATTGGAGGCGAACGTGATGGCTAAGCCCTACAACAAGTGATTGTGGATGTATGCCTCGTTCAAGCTGTACAACTTGGACAGTTGTTCAAGCAAAGAAAAGGGTGCTGATCTCACCAACAAAGGAACGGCTTCCCAACGACGCAAGTGTTGCCCATTCAGCGATCAAAGACTGCAACTTGGATTGATTCCGGGTATAATGCTCTATCATAGGTGCTGTTACAGTGTTCATACAATCCCCCTTTCCAGCAGGCAATAAGGGCATGTTTTGGTGGCGTTAGGTATGTCGTCCAGACTCCAGCTCATAGCGCGCCCCCTAGAAGCTGCACAATCATCATGGCAATGCGCACCTTAAGCCCGACTCGCCGGTCAGCCTTGGCAAAGTCATCCCTCGTGACAATGGTCGAGTGCTCCTTCAGCCAGCGCTGCTCCTCGCCAAGTCGCCTCTTCAGCTCCTCGTTCTCTGTCACGATCAAGGCATTCGCCTCCAAATCGAGCGAGTAACTACGCTTAGTGTAGTTGGAGCTACCGATCAGGCTGATGGACGGGTCCTCGCTTCCGGGAAGGGTCACCCAGAGTCCCTTGGCGTGATATGTCCAGCCGCCGGGCTCACCGACGGTGCCCTTGCGCCATTCTCGGAGCACTGTCGAGGCCTCGCGCTGGTGCTCATGGACGGCTCTAACGAAGCGGCGAGCAAGGAGGGTGTAGGCGTCGGGAAGCAGTCCTGAGACACCGGGTGATTTGTAGAAGCCATTGGCATACGGCGAGGCTGTGATGACTGTGTTGTTGTGTGATTGGGCGGAGAGCAGAAGCTTCGTGAGGGACGGCGCGGGGTTGAAGTAGCCAGCAGTAAAGGTCCAGGATGAGTTGGCGTACTGAGGTAACGAGAGGGTCTTTAGAACGTGGGTGACAGCCGGCAGCTCTGTTGATGTGTCGGGGGACAGCAGTTGCGAGAACTGGGCGAGCATGTACACTGAGGTGTCCCGCTTCTCCAGCGGAATGGCGTCGTGTGAGGACAGGGGTGCGGTCTTGGGAGATATCAAGCCGGCCAGGAGAGAAGTCGACTCCTTGACGAACTGCTTATGGTCCTCCAGGGGCGATGGGGCGGCGTTATCCTCAGGCCAGACCATCTCAAACCCGGCCTGCGCTGTGGATGGCTTGACGAGGAAGCTGAGCGACGAGACGGCATCTTGGATGTTCGCAAAGTATTCGGTGACGTCCTTGGAAGAGAATAGGTGGTACCGGTCCTGCCTGTTGGTGAAGTAATCGCTGGACAGGTTGGCGCCCGAGAGGATGATCTCGTCGTCGATGCCGTACAGCTTCATGTGCTGCAGCCCCCAGCCCTCGTTGATCCGCTTGGGGACGTACTTCTTCCGCAGGCCAGTTAGGTTGGGCGTGTGGTACATACGGATCTCGACTCGGTCGGGCCCGAATTCGGCGATTAAGGGAGCGAGTAGGGAAGCGCATGAGGGGTCGGGGGCCTCTCGCGTTCCTCGAAGGGCGTCGGTAAGGATACTGAGTCTAAGGTTGGGCTTCGCACGGAGCGTCTCTTGTAGCGTGGTGATCTGGACTAGTCAGAACAACAGCACATACATGAATGGAGTACCAGAACGTACCAATTCCCTCTCCGACTTGCCAATGTACAGAGTTGACAGGAAAATGCGCCGCTCAGCATTGCGAATCTTGTCCTTGAGGGTCTCGTAAAACTCGGCGGGCGACTGCAAGACGCGGATCTGCGAGCCGTTGATCTTGAACGAGGGAGCTATGCGGTCCAGCTCGGCCGTGAACGGCGCAAGCATGCCGGTGCTCGACATTGGCGCAGACCCCGGCGTCGGCCCCGTCGCATGCATCGAGAAGCGCCGGCATTGCGGCTTTGCGAGCCGCAGAAACGGCCGCGAAACCGGGGTCCTGAGCTTATGGGAGCATCGTGCAACGCTCCTGGCCAGCATGGCCGCAAGGAACGGAAACCGGAGGCGGGAGAGGGCGACTGCCGCAGAGGTGGAAGGTCTCGTCTGAATTTTGGGAAATTCGGTGTTGGAGTTGCCGAGACTGCGAAACTCAAGTTCGCCGGCAATTCAATCTTGGTCTTGGCGGACCGGGACCCTTGCGAGCTTTTGGCCGGAAATTGCCGGACACAGCTCCACTGCGTCAGTTGCTCCATCTTGCATCGACCTCGAATTGCACCTCAACACCATCGCGACAAGGTCAATTGGCCCGCCTCAGCAACCATGTCGACCATCACAAGGACCCTAGGCAATCTGCGCAAGATTGGCCTGAAGGTTGGATCCCTGTGCAGTCAACCGGAACCGAGCCCAGACTGACTTTGCGACCACAGGAATACTGGCACCAACTCAACGTGAGCTACCTCCTCCGACCCTCCCGTTCACCTCTTCGACCACGAACACCCAGCTAACCGACCGCCCCTCGACGACAGTACATCGGTATGACGACTCACAAAATACGGTACGGGCGAGCAAGCGAAGACGACTGACGGCAAGACAGGCGACACCAAGGCCGGTGTGTTGATCGGCACCGACAAGTTCGGCAACAAGTTCTACGAGAACAAGGAGGAGCTGCCGCGTACGCAACACCGCTTTGCTCGGTTATTCGTTCGTCAACCGACCGACTGACTTTTTCTCCCGCCAACAGTCCGCACAAGATGGGTCGACTACGCCAGGCACGACTATGATGCGTATGTATCTCCACCGTCTCTACATTGACGGCCATACTAACGACTCTGGGATTTGAAGAGGCCACATCGAGCCGCTCTGGCACGCCTGGATTTCCTATGCCGTCGACACGCCGCCCAACCAGGACCCCCTCATGTCGGCGGACAAGCGGCCGTGGGCGCCCAAGGAGCACACTCCCAACCGCACGGCTACGCCCGGCGCCTTCAAGACTTACTCCACGTTCGTGCACTGTCCTGGTAATTTCATGCAATGTGGACTGCTGACGGGGAAACAGCACCAAGCCCAAGATCCAGGCGTGGGAGCCGTTTGCTGCGCCGAGGTAGGCTGCTGTGGTGTGGTGGGTGGTATAGCGCTTGTATATAGCTTCGGGAATGGATCAAGTTGCTATGGTTGCCACGTACTTGCTCCCTGGTATGTGTCTGGCTGATTAATTCGTTGAGCCCGAGAACTCATTTGCGAAATGTAGCGAGACGGTTGCAATGATGGCTGCCGCCGACATACATAAGATTGCAGCTTCTGGAACAATGGGACAGCACTTTTAGGTTTCGACAAAGGTTGAAGTTTGGCCAAGGACCATTTCATTGTTCAAGACAACCCAAGATATCCAAGAACCATCGCCCCTAAAGCGTAACGGGGAAAAGAACACGCTCAAAACTAACATCCGCCAATGCAGCACCCAGACGAAGAGAAGCAAATGCAAACAACAAGCAATCGAGCCAGCCCTCTACGCTCCTGCGTCTAGAACGACCAACAGATGCAACATGCTCTTGCTCTAGCAACGAGACCATCCAACGACAAGGTGCATATGTACGGTGTGGTCAGTATGTATCTGCAGATGGATCATCCTATTTGAGCCGAGCTTCGATGGCGGCTTTGATGGCTGTGAGAGGACAGGTCAGTTTCATCAACAACTCTCATACTGTTCAGAAGGTGTTCGCTTACCCTCCGTCGTCACCCTAGCATCTCCAAAGAGCATCCTCGTGCCGGGCATATAAAACATCGGATTCGGAACGTCCGCTGCAGTGTCACAGTCAGTCAGCCAACCATTCCACCCCACCCTCACACCCTCAACCCGACATCACAGAGTCAACTTACCGTAACCGCTCGCCAAACTCCGCTTCATCACCACAACCTGCTTGCTCTTCCACGCATGCAAAACCGGCATCCCCGCGATCGGGCTCCCCGGCTCTAGCGCAATCGGATTGACCGTATCATTCGCCCCAATCACCAGCGTCACATCCGTCTCGCCAAAGTCATCATTGATCTCATCCATCTCCAGCACAATGTCATACGGCACGCTCGCCTCGGCCAGGAGGACATTACACTGCCCGGGCATGCGGCCCGCGACGGGGTGGATCGCAAAGCGGACTTTGATGCCTTTGGAGCGCAACATGCGCGTGATGTCTGATATGGCGTACTGCGCCTTGGCCACTGCCATGCCATACCCGACGACGATGATGACCGACTCGGCATTTGTCAGTGCGTCGGCTGTTTCCTCGACGTTCGTCTGTGTCACGCTGCCCTCGATCTTGTACTCGCTTGCGGTCGGGGTGGAAATGCCGCCGAAGAGGACGTTGACGAGCGAGCGGTTCATGGCGACGCACATGATGTACGAGAGGATGGAGCCCGACACGCCGATCAGCGCGCCGACGGTTGTGAGGAGCGGGTTGTCGAGCATGAAGCCCTCTGCGACGAGGGCAAAGCCGCTGTAGGCGTTGAGGACGGTGATGACGACGGGCATGTCGGCGCCGCCGATGGCGGCTGTCGTGGTGTAGCCCTTGAGGAAGGACAGGACCGTGTTGGCGGCGAGCGCGCCGGCGGCGATGAGGGGTGAACCTGGGGCCATGGTGACAAAGGCGCCCATGGTGGCGACGTTGGTTGCCAGGAGGCCGGAGTTGATGACGTGCCGGCCGGGGAGCATCAGCGGCTTGGAGGACATTCTACCGGCGAGTTTCAGGAAGGCGACGATGGAGCCGGTGAAGGTGATGCCGCCGATGAGCACGCCCAGGTAGGCCGTGACCAGGTGGAGGGTCGACACGTGGGCCAGATCGGCCATGACGCTGCCGATACTGGTCAGGACGGCTGCGAGGCCAACGACGGAGTGAAGCGCGGCGACGGTTTGAGGCAGGTCTGTCGGGGTGATGCGCTTGCCGATCAAGAATCCCAGAATGCTGCCGATGGCCGCCAGTCCTCCGAACTGAGCCAGAACCTCAGGGGAGAAGCCGACCGCGAGAAGGGAAGCGAGAACACCGGAGCCAACACCGAGGATGCCCAGCATATTGCCCATGCGCGCGGTTGCCTGAGACGCCAAGCCCGAGATCGAGCTGATGCAGAGCACCGAGCTCACCAGGTACCCAGCCTGCACAAGCCCCGCCGCGCCCGTCGACGCCGCCGCGAGGAACCCGCCACCGAAAAGCACACCCGGGATGGCATACAACCAGGGGTACTCTGGCGGATCCGTCGGACGGCGAAACATGTCCAGCATGCGCTTCGTGATGACAAACCCGCCCGCCACGTTGACAAACGCCAAAAGAACCGACGCAGCACCAAACAGCTGCGGGATGGTTTCGGGGAAGTAGCCGCCGCCGAGAATAAACAGCCCACCAACGCCCACCATTCCAGATATGGCGTTGGTCACGCTCATGAGCGGCGAATGCAGCGCCGGAACCACACCCCACACGACACGATACCCGATGAGCGAGGCCAGGGCGAAGGTGAAGGCGTTGCCCATGAACAGCGGTCCGGTGAGCTTGCCCAAGGCGAGGGCCGAGCCCATGCCGCCCGTCACCAGCGCCACCTCCCGCGTGGCCTTTTGCCAGGGGGTCAGGGCGACCACCTCGGCCTCCTTGGCGGCGGTGGGCGGGGCGGCAGGAGCAGGCGGCGGTGCGGGCCGAGGGGCGGGCGGAAGGATGTCTCCGTTCTGCGTGACAATGGCCCCTCGGACGACTTCGTCGGCCAGGTCCACGCCGTATTCCTTGTCCTTGGGTGCCATGGACAGGAGGAACTTGGTGATGTTGTTCGAGTACAGCGTGGACGACTGGGTTGGTAGCCTCGAGGGAAGATCAGTGTACCCTGACGACTGTGAGTGACCAACCTTCTAGATTGTAGGGAAAGACTTACCGATAATCTTGACATCCTTGTACGTGATGAGCTTGCCGGGTTCGGTTTTCTCACAGTTCCCACCCGCCTCAGCAGCAAGGTCGACAATGACGGAGCCAGGTTTCATGATCTCGATCATGGCCTTGGTGATCAGCTTCGGGGCCGGCTTGCCAGGGATGAGGGCCGTCGTGATGATGATGTCGACCTCCCGCGCCTGCTCCGTGAAGAGCTTCATCTCGGCCTCGATGAACTCCTTGGACATCTCCTTGGCGTAGCCGCCTGCACCAGCACCCTCCTCCTGCAGCTCCACCTCGATGAACTCGGCGCCAAGAGACTGAACCTGCTCACGGGCCGCAGAGCGGGTGTCAAAGCCACGGACAATCGCACCCAGTCTCCTCGCAGTTGCGATGGCGCTGAGCCCGGCGACACCGGCGCCAATGACCAAGACCTTCCCCGGCGGGATCTTGCCGGCAGCAGTGACCTGACCAGTCAAGAAGCGGCCAAAGACGTTGGACGCCTCCAGCACCGCTTTGTAACCGGCGATGTTCGCCATGCTGCTGAGGGCGTCAAAGACCTGAGCCCGAGAGATCCGCGGAATCATGTCCATGGCAAAGACGGTCGCCTTGCGCTCGGCCAGCTTCTCCACCAGCGGCTTGTTCTGCACGGGCTGCAGGAAGCTGATGATGGTTTGGCCCTCACGAGCGCGGTTCGCCTCGGCGGCGCTCGGGCCCCGCACCTTGAGCACGACGTCCGCCTGGTTCCAGACGGAGGACGCATCGTCGACCAGCGTCGCCCCGGCGGCCGCGTAGGCGTCATCGAGGAAGTCGGCCTGGGCACCGGCGCCCCGCTCCACCAGCACCTTGGCGAACCCCTTCTTGAGGAGCAGGGAGACGTTCTGGGGCGTGAGCGCAACCCGGCGCTCATTCGGGTACGTCTCCCGGGGCACGCCGACACAGAGCTGGGCGTAGGGGGTCGTCACGACGGTGGATTCCGTCGAGTAAGCGGCCAGACCCCTTGGCGACGGGCGAGGAAGCGAAGCCACCACGGAGGCATGGCGGAGCTGCACGGCCCGACTCTTGGCGACGGTGAGTGCCAGGCCCGTCGAAGCCGACTGCTCCCCGCGGAGGGTGCTGTGCCATGCTCGCTTGCCGAGAGCGATGGCGAGGACGGGAGCAGGGACTGCTCTGCGAGTCAGTCGAATGCCGAGGGGACAGTGGGAAGAGCGCTCACCAGAAACACCAGCTGCGCGCTGGACAGGTTGCCAGATACGACAGGCACTGGCGGCCAGAGCCGGGCGAAGAAAGAAAGACGGCGACATGATGGCTACCCGCGAGCGCTCTCGCGGTCGAGGCAGGCCGAAGAGGGCGTGATCATCAGTTCACATGTAGCGGCGTGCCGACAGCCAGCAATGTTGACAATGGAGACGATCGCAGCTCACCTCAGGCGGCGATGGACGGAGGGTGATAGACACGGAATAAATAGCGAGTCGAGTTTGTTGAAAACAGGTTAGTGATGTACGCTTGTGTCACGAGCGCACAACATCAGCGGTTTGTTGCAGACGTCAGACCCATTGGACAGGATCTTGTTCGGGTGTGAGATGCAGGGAAAAAAACAAAACTCTGAGGACGGAGAAAATGTCAAGTCGGCTCGCGTTCCTACCGGTCGAAGCGTGAACAGACCTCCGGTTGAGTGATGCTCACGAGCTTGTTTGGGCCCTTTGGGGGAGCTCTGTGCTCTCGTCTGAAGCTGGGCCTACCCCGCCCTTCCCGAGCCGTGCGGGGTCTCGTCTCAACCCATGCTCGAACGAATAAGCGAGGAATGAGCCCAAACATCCGGCGGAGATACGCGCCTCGGGAATGGCTTGCTCGGAGGTGGCCGTCAACAACGCTCACTGTTGGTTTGTTTCTGGGCTTGTTTCTGGCTTCCGAGCCCGCCAAGATGCAAATTCACATCGAATCCGGCGATAAATGGGGCTGGATGCGGGGGTGGGGCCCTGGCTGTGGAGACGCTCAATGTCACCTGGCTGTGGGCTCCACCTGTTGTCCAACCTCACGTCTTGAACTTTCAAGTCTGCATCGACAGCTCCTCAACAAGCATCGGTCCGAGGCCCCTCACTTTTGGGGTATGTTGCAGATTCCTATCCGCTCATCCGTAGCCTATTCTGGCTAGAATGTCCCGAACTGCATTATGTTGCACGGCATTGCGCACATCCAGGAACACAGCATCAAGTCGTCGAAACGTGCCACTGTGGCCGGTGCGCCACCGTCTAGGCAGTCGACCACCCACTGCTGCAACTATCGCAATCAGCGTGCAGATCTCACCAGCATGCAGCATGAGCGGGCATTTGGCCGGGAGGGCCAATGCGACGCAACTGCCACGAGTCTCGTGCCACTTACGAATATGGTTGTCAACAACACGATCCCTCCACAAGAATGGCCGACTTCACTGAATAGCTCGCACCTTCTGCAATTTTGGCCGCATCATCCTGACCGGGACTCCATTACAGAGTCCGGGTAAATGTGCACCCTGATGCGAGTCGGGCGGTTAAACGAAAACGAGCAAGGGACGACGCCCGTCAGGTCTGCAAGTACACCATTCCCTTCATTCCACGGGGAGTAGCTGGCGACATACTTTGTCTCCCTGTGCCGCCTGGCGTTCGTTGATCTCATCAGCGCACCTCGCGCACCTCGCGCACTCTGACCAGGACGGGACATCTAGGGACCCATCGGTTGCCATTGGGTATCAGCCTCTTCCCTTTGAGTCTCACGGGCAACAGAAAAGAACCAAACAGTGGTGCTTTACCTCTAGGCAACCAGCGATTGTTCATTCCCGGCGTCTCAAGGGCCTCCTTGCCACTACAGAGCTTGTCGTCGCATTCCCTCCTCACATCGAGTCACACTGCGAACCTCGTACGGAACCCGACGGTTTGCAGGACGGCTCAACGTCTAGCTGGTAACTCCTTGGCGGTGGCAACTTCTTATCGACTCCCTTTTCTTTCTTCGAATCTCGGCAATTTTCTATTCGTTGGCGACAATGGAAACTGGATAGTCGGAGCTCAACACGACACCCACGAACATCCACGGCGTTTGAACGGTTCCTATCTGGCCCTCCTGGCCAGGCGTCAGTGTAGCAAAATCTCGACATCGATGAGATAGGTGAGCCTCGATATACCTGGAGCCTGAAGTCTGTCCTGTTCGAAAACGGACTCGTGCACACTGACGGGGAAAGAACTTAATGCCTAGAGGAACACGACCAGTCCAACTCACCGTCTTTGACTCTACTACCGGCAAGCGAGGCTTGGAGGTGAACTTAAAATGTTCAGTTTCTTGTTGCCCGCGGATGGAACTACTCCTTTCGGTAGGTGGCCTGCCAATCTCTAAACAACACCCAGTTCTCCGCCAATCAAGCCGCCGCGGTTCCAGCTGGGAGGACGCGCCGAGAAGGAAGAGAGCTTCCGCATTCGCTCGAGTGTTACAGTATGAGTGAAGTAGAAAGAAGGACATCTCGAAGGCGTATAAGTAATCAAGGCTTCTGGTCCTCACTCTTTGTGGTTCCGAGTCAGGCACGGTGCTAACCTGGAACTTGCACCAGGTGTCCTCTGGGCTGTCGTTCGCAATGGCACCTCTGTCATCCATCTTCCTGGTTCTCACCAGTCTCACCTCTTTGGTGGCTGGCCATGGTTATCTCAAGAGCATCACAGTCAACGGCCAGAATTACCTTGCTTGGCAGGTCGGCCAGGACGACTATGTCACTCCGACGCCGGTCCGTTACGCCCGGAAGCTGGCCAACAACGGCCCGGTTCCGGACTTCACTACCAACAACATTACGTACATGTCCCTGAAGGCAAATTGTTGCTGCTGGAACAACTGCTAATTTGTCTGTTAGCTGCGGTGCCGGGGGTAACATTCCCGCCCAAGGCATCATCGAGCTGAGAGCCGGGGACACGGTGTACGGTCAAGTTCTCCCTCGGCTCAACACGACATTAATGAACATTTTCACTGACATGATCTTCTGTGTAGCACCCTTAACTGGGACCAATGGGGCAGTTCCCACTCGGGTCCCGTCATGACGTGAGTGCCCGGCCCTTTTCCACTGCGCCCTTTTTTGTTGCCGTGATTCCAATGCCCCCAGCCTGGGAGTAGATACTGACGCTTTCCCCGTTTCCCCTCCAGTTACCTCGCACACTGCACCAACAACGACTGCAAGACCTTCAAAGGCGACACAGGCAACGTCTGGGTCAAGATCGAGCAGCTCGCCTACAACCCGTCCGGTAACCCGCCCTGGGCGTCTGACCTGCTCCGCGAGCAGGGGGCTAAGTGGAAGGTCACCATCCCACCCAAGCTTGCCCCCGGCGAGTATCTCCTACGGCACGAGATTCTTGGCCTGCACGTGGCTGGCACAAGGATGGGTGCCCAGTTCTACCCGAGCTGCACCCAGATACGGGTGACGCAGGGCGGGAGCACACAGCTGCCTGCTGGTGTGGCGCTTCCGGGGGCATATAACCCCGACGATCCGGGTGTAAGTGTCAGCGGAACAGTGAGTGATTGATGTGGCTGCTGACGAGGCGTTAATCTAGATTCTGACCGAGTTGTGGCGGATCAACCGGGGCCAGATCACTTACACGGCCCCTGGAGGCAAGGTCTGGGCCGAGGCGGCACCCAACGCGAATCGGCTGGGTCAGTAGGTAACGAGCTCGTTGAATCGAAGTGTGATCGGAATTCCAGAGAGTACAGCACCTGGTAATCTCAACAACCACGAAAGGGAAAGCCTCGAACTGCAAGCATGGAGCAATTCTATCTTTTAGCATTTGAGATGGTAAGCTAGCTCTCGCTGAATGACAGAAAAGTCTTGAGTGCACTGATGCCTGACTTAGGCCAGCTAAGTGCTCAGGATGCAGTGTCCACATGTCCGCATACCGGTACTCAGACCCCTTCGAACCTCATACCCTGTCACGGTGTACTTGTTAGGCCGTCGAGCCGACACCCAACCACTTACCTACCGTACCTTACCTTTGAAGGGAACATTTACCTCACACTCCCTATCTCTGGACCCTAACCACCCAAGTTCCAGCCAGCGGACCTCGGACTCTGCTTCCTTCTTCCTCCCGTCAGATTCCACATCCAAAAGTTTCCTGGTCCATCTGGACCAAGTCCGTCTCCACCAGCGAACGGCCCCCGTCCCACCGTGACATCCATCAATCCGCTTCGCCCTGGACGTCCGGGCCATATCCAGATCCGCCATGCCCCTATTTGCACTTCTGCCAGCAGCCTTCGTGTTCGCAGCCTTGAAACGTCTCCCTCAACGTGCTCTTAATTATTTGCCTCGCTTATTCGAACTGCCGCCGGCCGCCGGGGTTGCGGCGGGGATGCGTTTTCCGGATCCTCGAGCGGCTGTCGGAGCTTGGGAAGTTACAAGGCCCCTGGCTTGCGGCGTTGCCACAGGCAGAGCCTTCAAAGGCTGGGCAGCCGACTGGCCTTTTGGCTTGTCCAGGCTGCTGATGCTGCCGCCGCCCCCGCCGCTGCCGCCCACACGGAGCGCCGACATGCTCTGGACGAGGTTGGAGAGATCATCGTGTCCACCAGAGCGCGGAGTCGACCGGTCGCGTGTGCGGGCGTTGTCTCTGGCGTTTTGGCCGCCCCGTGCGGTCTGCTGGCCTGCAGAAGATTGCCCCTGAGTATAACTGCTGCCCGCGTTGGCGTAATACTCCCCCTCAGTGGTGGTATGCCAGGTAGTCGCGGGCCGTGATGGCTGCTCCGCGATATCCATCTGCTGGGCGGAGACGTCTTCGGGCAAGACACTGATACGCAGTGAACTTGCAACCGTTTTGCAGGTCGGGTTTTTCTCCTTGGACTTGTTGCAAAGCTCAACTTTTTCAACCACGTTGCCCCCCCCCCCCCTCCTCCCTTGATCCCGACAACGACCAAGCGAGGGTCGTCCCAAGGTCCGGTGTTGAAGCCTCCCATCTGCCGATCACAGAGAAACTCGACACTATCTTCAGCATGAAGGGCCTCCTTGAATGGTCCGTTGAGCGGCTGTGAGTATGCCGCATACCACCTGGGGGCCACAGATCGCCCGCTCGTCTTTATGTAATTCCTCCAACGACCCCTGGGAATGGTGCTCTGGAAGACGGTAAAGCCCCTGGAATGCCCGACACAAAGCGTCGCCACGAGGCGAGAAGAAGTGGTTCCAGTCGTAAAGTAGGAAGGCTGGAGTACCTGAATCCGATGGAATAAGTCGGCTCCAAGGTTGAAGAGGTCTTCCCAAGTTGGTCTATGGCTGTGCTCTTGTATCCTGACCCAGGTAGTTCCGTGTCCCGTTCCAAGTGCGTAGATGTCGTCTTTCAGGAGCACCCACTCAGGCTCGGTAGAGGTGGAGGATTGACCCTGCTGGGATGCCATGTTGGTCGAACGGGCAGGTAATAACAGAGTTATATACGTAATGAAGAGACGAGATGATGATAACCTGAGAATGGAGAATAAACGAAGCTAGATAGTTGGTTGGAACCGATGGAGAGCTCGGCCTGCGAGTGTGTGTATGTAGTACGGGTTCTTGATGGTTCTCGGCCGGCGAGAAGATAGAAACAGGTAAACACACGAAGGTCGAGGTGAAGCTGATGAACCTGAGTGTCGGCCCATCTCTGGTTCCCGTCCCGTCCTTATTATAAGCGCCAGAGAGCCCTGCCCTTGTTGGACCTCATCCATCCAAGTGGCTACCCAGGCTGGCCGGAAGAATGAAGTGTCTTCAAACAAACAGGCCCAAGTCAGTGGGCTTGTCATTTTGTCCGCCTCCGCGACTGGCCGCCAAGTATATGGCATGAAACGTTTGGAGGCCAACAACTATGAGCCTTGCTGATAGCTGCCATGAACATCAAGTTTTAGGCACTTACCTGATGGGCTGATACCTAAGGTGAGGAGGTGGTAAGCGAGGCAAGCCGGCTGTCAAACAACACTTGATGCTGCACAACAAGGTCTCGGGGAGGGCTGAACCTCTGGCCATTCAGTTTTTGGGAGACCGGCGAAGCCTGCGTCAAGTTGGGCCGATGTTACGGACGCTCAACCGCTGGAGGTCAGTGATAATTCAGGCCAGAGACGACATGACTGAGGCGGGGATAGTACCTAGGTATGTGGTTGTTACTCACGGGATGTCTACCAAGTAAGGTACGTTACCTTACCTTCCATCCAACGGCCGTTCTTCAAGGCCCGTTGAACACGACTCATTTAGCCCGAGCAGGCGAGCCATCCGAGACATGCTCAAGACCAAGGGTCGCGACTTGTTGGGTTTCTGCTGTGGTCACCGTCTCGCAGACGATGGGTCAACGACCTCAAGGACAAGCAGACTGCAGCTTGGCAGCTGGTGCCGTGGTGGGCCAGCGGAAAGGAGTTGGAAGAGAAAGGGGGGAAATGGATGACGCTTCCAGCGCAGTTTGGTCGAGCAATGCGGGGGCCTTTCATCGTGGCTGCAACGCGACGCATGCGGGCCAAGCCGCTTCGAGTCATCCCGTCTCGAGTCTCGACTCATCCAGTCTTTCCCCTTGGGACGCACCAGGTCTGAGGTGACCAGGGCGGCCGCGGTCCGCCTCGATGCACCGCGGGCTGGCACTCCGAGTCGTTTCTGTTTCGGATCTTGGCCTCGCATTCCATTCTTGGACTGCGTGATGGCCAAGACTTCGGACAGCCCAAGCAAGGGCCGTGGCACTACGGATAGACGGTATCCGTACATGTAATACTTGTATCGTAAGATTCGCGCGCTCGTGACACTGAGGTCTGGTATTGTACCTGTTTGAACGGAAGCGACCTAAGCTTTAACACAGAGGAAGCGAGGAAGGAACGCTTCGCTTTATTTACTGGCCTTTCAGTTTCCTCCAAGGTTATCCGCGGGAGCGATTGGCCGACGACCTTTTACCTCGTCGTTCTTTCCACAAGCTTCGCTTCACAAGGACATTTCGGTCTGTTGGCTGGGCCTCACCTCAGTAAGCTGGGCGGTTGGGGGGTGCCACGAGTACTGGGGTGGGCGGAACCACCATCAGGTAGGTATCCGTTAGGTATTCAGGTAATTTACAATACCAGTAACAGGGAATCGGTGGGGCGTACTCCGTAGGCCGCGGTAATTACGGCGGCCGCCTCACGGGTGCATCAGGTCCCGTCGGATGAATTTCCATTTCCAAGCCGCTGGCAGTCTGAGACTCTGAGCTTCAACAAAGTTCAAACCAACCAACCGTGACCCATCAATATTTGGCCCACTTTCTTTGCTGTGCCGCTTGTTGTTGGAAGAAGCCAACTCCCGCTGCATCTCGCGACCAACGAACCTGGAATTTATCGCCGAAGCCTGCCACCAGGAAATGGCACGCCCGCCCGACGCCGCCCACGGCGCCCAGGCATGTACATTGCCGTCACCATCGTCGCCTCTTCTACGCCTGCCCGCGCACGTCAGACAGCGCATCTACCGCTGGCTTGGACTGGCATCATGGGACGGCCGCCGCTATAGATTCAACCTGCACGCGGGGCGCCTCAAACTGCGCCACGGGCGGGGCGAGCTCGAGACGCGCTTCGTGCCGGACCCAAGTAGCTTCCACGGCCTGCTGCTTTCTTGTCGCTCCATCTACGCCGAGGCGGCTGCTCTGCTATACTCGGCTAACCACTTCATCCTCTACTACTTCGATCCAGTCGTGGACCCGGGTCATCGCAACTCGCACCCTCCGCTGTACACTCTGCATAGTCTGACTGCGACTTCGTTGCGGTCGCTCTCGAGTCTGAAAATCATTCTCAACGAGGCCGCTTGTCATCAGCTAACTATACACGAGGATACCGACACCTGCTGCATTCATGGCCGCGAAGAGTATCTGCACTCTTTGGGCAGAGCATGGTGCAAGCAGAAGCATGTGGGTGTCCACTACCCTCCGCTCCTGAGTCCGACTCCCGATGGCAGCGATGACGATAGCCCAGAGTCAGCCCGTGCTGTGCAGGCTGTACTCAGCCAGTGGCACTCCGCCGCTGCTCGTCTGATCTCCCACGCCGTTCCCGGGCGGCTTGCTCTTGCTCTGGTTTGCGATATCAACCCCAAGCACCCATGTGCGCTCGATATAGCGAGCTCCGTCGTCACACCGATTCGCCTCCTCCCTTGGGCGCATCTCAAGGAATGCCATATCCGACTGGCCGAGACACCGGACCGTCGACTACAGCAGCTCACCCAGGATACCGTCCTGCACGCCTGCGGAATCCCCACGCCATCTCAAAAGCCGCCGCCGAGCCCGACAATCACCCTGACATCCCTCCCACCTGAGCTGCGCGTTAAGATTCTCGAGTACACCGACCTGGTCACCCCGAGCAGGGAGGTGATATGGAGCAGGCAGGACCGCGCGTACGCAGTGCTCTCCCGCGGGCACGACCAGTTCTTCGAGTGCTGGTGGGACAGGCCCTCGGGAGGCGAGCATCCGGGCAACGGTTGCTTCTGCCGCCGTCGCCACGCCGCCTTCTCGATAGCGTGCAAGTGCTGGGCTCCGCCCGGCCCTTCACTGTTCCTCATTTGCCGCAACCTCTATGAGGACGCCCAGTTAGTCTTCTTCTCAAGGAACCGCTTCATTGTGCACGACTACAAGCTTTTCCCGCCCTGGGTCCTGCCGCTGCTTGAGCAGCGCAAATTGAGCGAGGATGAGCCCCTCCCGACATACCCCTACCCATTCGAGCGATTCGCCGTTTCTGAATTCCTGCGGGACGTCGTACCGGCATCATCCCTCCCCCACCTCCGATTCCTCGAGATGGTTTTCCCACCTTACCGCCCTCCCAGCTGGCCCGAGACACAGCACCCCGCGATGCAGGACTGGCGCGCCCTAGTCGACTGGCTCCGAGACAAGGTCAACCTGCCGGGGCTCACGCTGCGACTGATGGCGGCAGAGCTTGACAACGCCCCGGCTTCCTACTACCGTTCGATCACGGATGAGGAAGGGGGGCAAATAATGACGGCTTACATGGATCTCTTGCATCCTTTGACGCGGCTGGCGGAGGATGGGCTCTCCAGGTTCTATGCGCACCTCGCTTACCCCTGGGAGCTGACCGAGGAGTCTCAACGCCGCAGCCGAGAAACGAACGAATCGAGTTGGGTATATTGGGAAATGGAAGCCCTCAAGGAACGGGCTGAGCGGTACGTCATGGGTCAACGGTACGAGAGCCTCTATGCAAACGGCCGCGAGGAGCCCCACGAGAGCGACTGGTATGTGATTTCTTACTACCAAACCTGAGTATCGGTGGAAAAGAGGAGCTGCTCGCTCGGTTCAACCGAGATGCTTCGAGAACTTCCGTGTACTTGTAGCGGACACGGATGGGACTCTTTCTACATGATGGTTGCGGCGCGTTTGTGCAACAGTTCGAGTATGGCGAGCTTTTGAGGAGGTCGAATCTATTGAGGACCGTAAATAAAGGTGTCTTATCATCTCGGGATCTCCAACGACTTGGAGGTGGCTCCCACGGGCTCGCTGCTGGACTTATCCGTCCGCTCCAGCTCCTGTGCCTGAGCTGCTGGCTCCATGACTGAAAATGTTACCGATTCACCTGAGAACTTTATCAGACAGCCATCAGCACTAGCTTTGGCAAACAAATTGGGTGCTGGCATGCGGGGGTTTATGTCTGGGTGCAGGTGAAGGGAGTTGGGCCTTGTCGAGTGGGGGTGAAGGGCGTGAGCTGGGCAAGCCTCACCACTTTCGTTTGAGTGGGAAAGTGGGCGTGGAATTGCACTGCCTCAGCTGAGCTACCTTAGGCTGTTTCTCCGCCAAGCGCGCTTTCAGCCCCCGAGGCTCTGAGGAATCGAACTCCGACAGACGTCGGCAAAGATCTCATTCATTCACCACCAGCGTGCGGCAAGGGACTGAATACAAGTTGGATTCGTGATGGATCCGTTATCCATTACCTCGGCCTGCCTCGCACTGCTGGGTACCGTGGGGAAGACGTCGCTGGCCGTCACAACTTTTATCCGCGGCTGCCGCGACGCCCGCTCCGACCTGACGTCCATCTCTGGCGAGCTCACCCAGCTGCACGTGGTCCTCGACCTGCTCAAGGACGATGCTTCCGTCACCGACGAACGCGTCATCCCCGAATCGCTCCAGGCCCAGATTCTCTCCATCATCAACAACTGCTCCGCTGTCGTCGACAACATCAACAAGGTGCTCCAGAAACACTCGGGCAAGACCGGCGCCGCAAAATGGGTCGCCTTTGGCAAGGCCGATGTCGCCGGCCTGCGAATGTCGCTCGAGACTCACCGGAGCTCACTCAGTCTGGTGCTTGAACTGGTCTCAATGTCCATGTCCAGGGCCATCCTGGACGATGTGGCTGTTGTGCGGGCCGACATGGATGTCGTTCGGGACGGCCTCCACGACATCAAGCAGGACACGGGCCAGATACAGCAGATCATGGCCGAGCTGACGAGATTACGCGCCATCCTCACGGCCGGAGAGATACCGACGACCGCGAGGGATCAGAACTATGTCCTGGAACGATATCTGGACAGCCTCACGTCGTACGCGGAGACCGTCTGCAACGATGTTGTGTGGGACTCGGATGGGAGCAGTCGCCATACGCTCTCCAGAAAGCCCAGCGCGGAGAGCGTCCATGTCGGCGGCCTGGCGGGGGAAAGTCCCACTCAGGAGGGAGAGGGACGAGGCGCGGCAGAGTTGACACCCCGACCCGGCGATGACATGGACGACCACGGACTTTCACAACCCTCAGCCACGGCGAAGATTTATCCAGATCCTCCCGAATTGACCGTTCTCAGCGGGTCAGACCAGGCAACTGACCAGGCGTCTGAGCCGGTGAATCTACCTTCCGCTGCGAAATTGAACTCAGCACTTCCCGGCCATATAGCACTGGTTTCGTCAGAGACAGAGCGAGAAAACCCCTCACCACACCAAGGGGTGAGCTTGGATTCACAGTCACAGCCCGTTCCAGTCCACACAGAAACCATCGGCCCGGTCGTTGCTCCTGATTCCGCACATTCACCTTTCAAGGTTGCCGACAGCTTTGTTCAGCACACGGCATGCGAGGGGTTGACCACGCAGGACACAAGGCCGAACGACGCGGGCGAAATCTCTAATAGCGTGTTGGACGACAAGAACCGTTCGCCTGTGGATGCTACAGCCTTGCAAAACCGCGATGGCATGCGTACTCTGGGCTCAGCTCAGAGTGACTACGACCCATACAACTACACCAGGGCGCCCGCACGGCATGCACGGCATAAAGCACAACCGTCGGTTAGAGTGGTCATTCTGCCACAGGAGAGCCCTCTCAGTCCAGGTCTGAGTCAGTCAACGACAACCTCTGGGCCGAGCGATGATCTGGACCCTGTTCAGATGTCCTCAATTGAAACGGCAAACTTGCCAGGTCTGCCAGAACCGGAGAGCCCGCCGGCATCACCCCTCTGCGAGCCGCGGATGATCGAACGTGATGACCCTACATGTAGGCCCCAAGATCAGGGGCCAGCTGATATCAAGTCGACATTATCTACCAGCACACCGGTGATCAAGAGGAAGCTGGTCATCGTTGGCGATGGTGGGGTGGGGAAATCCACGCTCTTCATGTAAGCAGCAAGCCCAGCTATCATCGATGTTGTCAGTGTACTACGATCTCCTCAGAGGTTGACCAGGTTGTTCTGAACAGCGTCTTCTCCACGGGCAAGTATCCCGAGGTAAGCCAGACATTACTACTGCCCTAAAACGTGGTTATTATCAACCCCTTCTCACGCTTTGTTTGTCTAGGAGTGGCGCCCCACGGTCTTCGAAAACTACGTCGCCGATGTTGAGGTTGACAGCAAGCACGTCGAGCTCAGCTTGCACGATACCTCCGGCATGGAGGACTTCGACCGGCTGCGACCGCTGGGGTATTCCGACACGCATGTGTTGCTCGTTTGTTTCGCGATTGACTCGCCCGACTCGCTGGATAACGTAGGAGAAAAGGTCGGTACATCACCCGAAACGGCCTTGTGTCTTGGCCCGACTCCGGCTCACATAGGGACTGAGATCAACAGTGGGTGAGCGAAGTCCTTCACTTCTGCCCGACCACGCCCATCATCCTCGTTGGCCTAAAGAAAGAACTCCGCTTCGAAGCGAGCACGATCCAAAGGCTCACGAGAGATAAACAACTCCCGGTAACAGCTGCGCAGGTACACCGTCCTATATCCCGCTCAGCAACAGTCTCGTGGCTAACACTTGTTATTTCTTCAACCGATGCCAGGCAAAATCAGTAGCCCGGAGCATCGGGGCGGTAAAGTACATGGAGTGTTCCTCTCAGACAACCGAGGGCGTGAGGGAGCTCTTTGAGTTCGCAACGAGGCTGGCGCTGCTCCAGCCAACAAGGATGAACAAGCGAAAGAACCGGCTGAGCAGCTTCTTCAACAGGCTTGCTAATAGGAATTCGACATCGCTGCGCTTGGAGGCGGCGAAGGAGTCGGAGGCGGCGAAGGAGTCGGATACGGCGGGGGACGGGGCCAGCTGGGAATATTACCTAAGGTAGGTATTGTACGGTGTGTAACGAGCTCAGGGCTCACTCTGCTCGCACGAGAGATGGATCATGGAGCAGGTGAGGTGAGCTGCGTTGGGCTTATTACCTGGACGTTGGGTGAGGGTCGGACAGTCGGAGTTATTCCCGCAAGACCGGAGTGGACTATTATTCGGGGAATAATACGGAGTACGGACGGATCATTGCCCAGAAAGACGGCTCTGCGGAAGGCCTGCCTCCGCCCTCGGGCATCCTGTTTTGTCTTCCGCCGAGACGTCGCTCCACGATCCGCTCTCACAGCAACCGGGCCGCGCAATCTTGCTGCTGTAAACTGTTAGCTGCATCGGGGAAAATGGCAAGCCCCCAATATCGGCTCCGCGAGCCACGGTTCAGGAGCCAATAGCAAGGAACAATTACGGTTGCTTCGCATGAAGCTTGGTAAAAGTTAAAGTGAATTAGTGATCTTGCGCCGAGACTCCGATGACCAGGTTCAGTGGAGTGCTGGCTCACATCACCGGGCAAGCCAGGGCCAAGACATATAAAAGGGGGACATAAGGTACCCGTGGCTTCCGAGTCGTCAAGCTGTCTTGTCGCTCCCCAGGTTTCTCCTCCTCGCTTCTCCTCAACGGCAAACATGAAGCTCTCGGCGGTATCCGCGGCTGCGTACGCCGCCCTGCTCCCAGTGGCGTCGGCCACCATCTACTACGCCGGCGTGGCCCAGTCGGGCGGCGAGTTCGGCGTATGGAGCGCGACGCAGACCAAGGGAACCGGTCTGCCGGGCCGCTTCGGGGTCGAGTACCAGTTCATCAGCACGTCGGGCGTCGACGTCATGGTCGACCAGAACAAGGTCAACCTGCACCGCGTCGCCTTCCTGCTCGAGCGCATGTGCCCGCCGTCGTACGGTTTGGGTGCGAAGTTCAACGAGACGCACTTTGACGAGTACAAACAGGCGATTGACTACATCACCAAGACCAAGGGCGCCTGTCCGTTCCCCTTTTCGTGCCCTTCTCATAAGGATCTCATACTTACCTGACTGCAGACGCCATCCTGGATCCGCACAACTACATGCGCTACAACGACCCCTCGTCCCAACCCTTCAGCGGCAGCGTGATCGGCAACGCCTCCGACCCAACCGCCGCCACGACGGCACAATTCGGCGCCTTCTGGGGCGAGCTCGCGCGGCGCTTCGCCTCCAACGAGAAGGTCATCTTCGGCCTGATGAACGAGCCGCACGACATGCCCAGCTCTCTGCTGCTGGCCAACCTGCAGGCCGCAGTCGACGCGATCCGCGCCGCCGGCGCCAAGCACCTCATCATCGCGCCCGGCAACTCCTGGACGGGCGGCCACTCGTGGACGCAGGGCGGCGCCGAGGCGAGTAGCCAGTGGCTTCACAAGCTGGTCGACCCGGCGAGCAACACGGCCATCGACATCCACGAGTACCTCGACGAGGACTTTAGCGGTGGCCACACGGCCTGCACGCAGGACCCGGCGACTAACCTCGCCAACGTGACGACCTGGCTGCGCGAGCACAAGCTCAAGGCGTTCATCACCGAGTTTGGCGGGTCCAATACCACGGCGTGCGCGACCATGCTGAACAACATGCTCGACTACATGGCCAAGAATGAGGAGTACATTGGGTGGACGGCGTGGGCGGCGGGTCCGTTTTGGGGGAGTAACAGCCCGTGCTGCACGGACTCGAGGCAGTTGGGGAGTCTTGAGCCGGGGAGCAAGGCGGCGGATGGCAGCAAGGGCTTGTATGACACGGTCTGGCTTGAGGTGATCCAGAAGAAGGTGCCGGCTAAGTTGCAGTGGAGCGGGAGGGCGAGTGTAAAGGGCGGGAAGTTGACGAAGAAGCCGTAGATGCGCAAGAGGAAGGGGAGGCGTCGAGAAAATAGAGTCGATTTCGTCTGGTCAACGCGGTTGAGACCTTGGGACTTTGCGTTTGAAAGATTGTTGCGAGTGACATGGGAGGATCTTTGTCGCCAGAAAAATTTCGACCGGTTGGGTGACGGGTTAGGGTTGCAAGTGAAGTTCTGTACTAATACCACCTGACAAACAGCTGGCGCCAAATGTCGAAGATCTGGGGTCGGTGCCATCGCCAAGTGCGCCCTGAAACGTCCCCGTCACACCTTCTGGAACAGATCGACAGGAGCTGACAGAAAAGCGCCCCAGTCTCCATTTTGTTGTCGTTGTTGATGTTCCCAAGACGCGACGCGACTGGATTCTTTTAACCTTTTCGGCAGGCAACAGTGAACTTGGAGATGTTCCGGCCCGCTCCCATCATCCTGCTCTCCCACCGTTTCCGTCTGTGGAGAGCAAGAAAACTTCTTCCTCGGCAATCGCCTGAAACAGACCTGCAGTTTGTGTAGCGGGCAGGAAGGAGCACCGGTGTTCATCGGAACTTTTGCACAAGCTTCCGGGATTTTTGCACGTGCAACGAACAAACTTTCTTTCTGTCCACGGCGATTTGCCTGCCAACAACCCAACAACAGCGGACGCCGAACAAACGGAACGGCATGCAGAAAGGCAGCCATCGGCTCGGCAGCCGCTCCGAGCGGGTGGCGTCCCCGATTGGCTGAGGCGCGACATGCTCCCCGGAACCTCCAACATCCGGGGCTGAAACAAGGCCAGCTTTGTGCCGGCGGCGCGTATCCCACGCCACGGCAATGAGGACGCAACAAACCGCAGGTCCGCAGCAGCAGTCAGCTGGCGAGACCCGTCGGCAACAGGCACTCCCGCGCCTCCAAGCAGTAGCGCGAACCCACCAGGCCGGCAGATCGGCTGAACCATCCAGCCCTCACCGAAGCTACACGGCGTTTTATGCTTGTTCGGAGAGCGACCGGAAACCAGAGGGCCCTGTGGTCGCCTCAGGGTCGCTTCGAGAAGCTTGGACCACACCTTGACTTCCCGCAACCTTTGGTCTCGCATCCGAAACATGCAAAGCGCCACTAGCTGCGCCGGCAAGCCTCAGTGCCGTTTGGGAGGCTTCCACCCGCCTTCTTCGTCGGAACATGGACGGTGTTACACGTCCCGGACGCTCTTCGTCTGGTCCCAGGACCACATCCCTGCCCGCGTCGGAAGCCTATTGTCTAAAAGGTTGTCGCCGAATCTCGGTCCGTTCTCTATCTCCTTTGTCTCGGTCCCTCTCACTCTTCCTCTCACTCTTCCATTATCTCATGTTATGTTTATTCCTTTCTTTTCTTCTTTGACCAGTTGAGCTTGGTGTGGGTGGCTGCCGGATTCGCTCGAGTCCGCCGTCATCCCCCGATCTCCCTCCACCATCGCCCGGCATGCCCCTCAGCATGCGGCGCTTCCCTTCCCTCTCAGCATCCCATCTCCATGAGTTCGGGCTCCGCTGGCTATCTTCAAGCAAGAAGCAGTGGTCAAGGATGGCGTTCCAACTCTCACTCGTCCACCTCTCGGCTGTCGCCCTGCTGGTCCTCTTCTCGCTCCTCCTGAACCATGGAGAGTCGGCCTCAGCACCGCGTGTATGTGTCTCTCACGACCACCACAACACGCTGGCCGAGCTGTTCCCCAACAATGCCACCGGGGTTCTTAACGCGACACTGGCCATCATCCCGATCCCATTGGAGACGGCTCGACGTCTGATCCCACCCCAGTATGGCATTCTCGAAGGAGCCTACCGTGCCCTTGTGCCCAACTTCCCCGAGGGAATGTACCCCGTTATGGTGCAAGCCGCCCATGATCATGACGTCCAGTTCCGGGCCTACGGCATCACGATCGACGACTTCTCGGTAAGTGTTCCTGCGAGGATAGTCTAGGTTGCCTGACACTGACCAGAAGGCAGCGCGTCGGATTCGAGTTCCCGTTCCTGGACCTCACAGGCGACGGCTACTCGTCCTTTCGCTGGGCACCGGCGCAGCTGATCAGTGCCACGAACGACATTGCCGTGGAAGGTTCACGAGCATACGGCACCATCGTCTCGCCCGCGGAATACGAGCCCCTCTGCGACGCCTACCGCCGCTTAGCCAACGGTGCAACATACTTCCGAGGCTCCAGCCTGAGCTCATCAGACTTCGTCGAACTGGAGATGACGCGTCTCTCTCACCCGACCCTCAACCCCTACCCGCTCGAGCTGTTCAAGAACATCACCAACCAGCCCACCTTCGCCAACGCCTCGTCATGCGACAACATGATCCGGCTGTTCAACACGACCATGTCAGTCGGCGAGCACGCTCCTCGGCCCGTACGCGGCAGGGTAAGCGCCAGCATTTTTCCGTTTGAGGGACAAGAGGAGGAGTGGACCGATGTGTACGGCGTGCAGGTGGCGACGCCGTTTATCGAGAACAACTACCTTGACTGCCGGACGATGAGGGGATACTCGGGGACCGGCGGGCCGGGAGACTCGGATATACGTGGTGGTAATGCTAATGATGATTTGTAAAAGGAAAATGGTAAAAATAAATAAAGAAGTATTAATGATACCCGGTGTGACTGGCGGGAAGAGATTGGGCCTCTTATGGTATTGAGCAGAACGGTTGTAATCCATGACCTCAAGCAGCATATCTCGATGTTGGGCCCGTTTAGGCCCTCATTGAGTGTCCCTTGGCGTAAGCATGTCGGGCGAGCTTCAAGTTAGCCTAGTGTCGTAGTACTAGGCACCAAGGTCTGTCTCCAAGGCCGCCGATCCTCCCGGAGCATTCCGGGGCACCTAAAGGGATTCTGGGCTCGATAAGGACAAGTCCTAATCATGGATGATCTAGTGCGACGTTTGAAGCCTAACCGTACGTTAGTCGCGCAGACCCAGGTCTAAGATCTCTGCAACACTACCTTAGCTAACGGCCCCTTTCTGTCGGATAAACATGACTGCTTCACAGTCCACATCAAGACCATGAGCAACCAGAAGGAACAAAATGATTACATGTACGCGTGATAGTATGTCAAGTTGAAACTCGATGTTGAAGTGTCATCCAACAGCGTTTCAGCACCTTTCATCCCAATTCCCTATCACGTCTGCCTCCCTGCGGTGTGCGGCACAGCCGTCTCGAAGCCACCACTGGCGCACCCCCAACCACGAAACAACAGCGCCGCCTCTCCGCGCCGCTCACAATACCCTATTTTCGGTGCCTCCAGGTCGAGCCCATCGGCCTCAACCACCATCCTACAAACAAGTCTGACCAACCGTCTCAAGAAACGGGGTGTCAGCGGCCACAGGCGACCAACTCGGGGCATGACTTCTTAAACCGCCGCCTGCCCGCGCCGGGCCTGGTCCTGATTATGAGCTGTTGATCGTGTCGATCACCGGTCACACATCGCGAGTCGTGGTTCAGCAGGCACTGCCATTGTTTATTCGTTTTCTTTCTCCAGGTTGAGAACATCGCTGGTCGATTTTCATTTTCTTCATTCCTTTATGTCTTTTCATCGCCGACACACGACCAAGATGTTTCCGGCAGCGCCCCTCAAGCGAAGTCTCTCTCGATCCGTCATCAAGATCATCCAGCGGACCCTGCCCTTGGTCAAGAGCAGGGGCCGGTCGTGGACGACGAACGCAAAGACGAGGATGCCCATCGACTTGTGACGGCCTGGCCGGTTTCCGGGGCAGGGAGGAAACTTCGGATAGACTGCCATGTTTGGTCGCTTGGAGAGTTTTGGGTCGGACCGGTCGGCACAATTCGCCCCACTACGCGGTCTTAGCAGTCTCTCATCCTTACCAGTGACTGAGAACAGGACGGAGCGTCGGAGCCAAGCAAACAACAACCCGGCAACACGACACTGTTCTTTGCTCTCCCGCCCGCGCCGCGAACGAACATGGTTCTGCCGCCATCCACGCTGAAAGGGACCAGAGATGCAGCATCCGTTTTGCCCGGCAGCATTCGAGAGATCTGCGCCGCTCAGTCTTGTCTCCCGCGGAATTGGGTGTTGAGGGACATGGATGTTTCCGAAGCTTGGGGCTTAATTAGCCCACCATCCTCTCCATCCATCCGCCAAACAAGCATCCGGGACTGGATGGAGAGATCGGGTGAGAGGAAGGAAGGACTTGATACCCTGAGCATGATACCAGGGCGGGAATAGAATGTCGGCTGGCTGTTGTTCTTCCTTCTGGTTTGACAAGCGTTTGTTCACACGCATGCAACGACTGCATCAACGACTATAGACGGGCAAGGACTCAAGGAGGCGTCGGGTGCGAAAAGGAGTTTGGGGTCAAGTTTTGATGTCCATTTTCCTTCTGGCGGACCGTGGCATGACCCATGCATAGATACAAACATAGGAGAACTGGAGCTTTATCCGGGTCCCTGGCAACGGTGAATGGTCACGGTGCTCTAGGGCAGAGGTTGAACTGCTGGTTTGTCCGAAAGCTTCATGTTTGATCCAAACTTGCACTCAAGCCCCTCTAAGATTGGCAACTGCTTTGATCTTCAAGTTGATTCTCAAGTTTCGGTTAACGGCAAACTGCGGTCTCAATGAACCATCACGCTCTTCGTTAGGTATACATGTTCTCTCTGAAAGCCGGCGTGTTCCACGCTTCTCACTTGGAGTTTAATGATCTCTACATCCTACAACAGTGAACTAGCCTTCGGAATTCCCTCCATCCCTCCGAGTCCAGTCCAATCGCACACCCACTGCATAATTATTTCAATTTATTTGACAGCATCTTAGATCGGCAGTTGAGCACCAATGATGGCATTCTCGAGCGAGCCATCGGGCCCATGCCCGGACTGGATCTTATCCAACAACTCCAATGTTCAGTAAGCCAACCGGCCAGCATGAATTATGGCCAAGTATCCCGGAGACTGACAACCCCTTTACAGCGCCACACGGGACCGCTCCTGGTACACGACCTACACGCCGTTCCATACCTTCATGACGACCTTCATGGGTGATCGAATAGACGTCATCGGCATCGGCGACGTCGAGATTCCCGTCCACCTCTTCCCCAACCGCTCTGACGCCCAAGTCCACGGCAGACTCCGCCTCCGCAACGTCCTCCACGCTCCGAACCTTCTCTGCAACATCGTCGGCGGCCCACATACCCACGACTACGAGTACATCCAGCTCGGCGGCTTACAAGACGATGACGGTAACGGGGCAGCGATCACGGACCGCGACGGCCGGCGACTCGCATACTTTGTGAGCAGGGACGATATCAGCCTCTGGTGTCTCAAGCTCAGCGACCCTCCGATCGGGCCTGTCGTGGGTAGGTCATACCTTGTCAATCGCGGGCCGAACACCTCGTACATGATCCACGCCTTTTGGTCTGTTCCTGAGCGGCGCAAGTGGGCGCTCGCGCTGTCACAGCTCCACCCGTCTGTCGGTTCCGTTGGCAGCTCGACGGGCAATCGAGGGGTGGAGGGATCGAACGGCGAGAGCTCGGCACAGGAGACAGAGGAGATGCTCTCGCCATGCTACACCCCGGAGGAGAGGGATTGGCTGGAACGGGAGTGGGGAAGCGAGTTCAGATTGCTCGCCTCCCACGGGCTGAGCCTTCACAATGAAGACGAACGCAGTATGGGGAGGAAGATTGTTCGGGTCTTGATGAGCAGGTCCCGACCTAACAGCAACAACACTCCGGCAGCGGGTGTGGCTGTCCATGGCGCGGAGCCACCAACCCAACCTGAACGTCCATCTCGTCATGGGAACGAGGCCGATACCTCCGACAAAACGCAGGAAGACAGCCAAGTCGACGAAGCGGACGGCCAGGATGAGATCTGTTCATCCGTTGGGCTCCCCTCCGACTTCCACTTTACAAACAAGCAACTCGACTTCATCAGAAGGGGGTGGGGTAATTCCGAGCACTTCATGCACAGCTTCGGCCTGAAGTTCTACCTCCATGACGACTGCGAGGAGGCCAAGATGATTGTGAGAGGGTTGATGGCGGACGACGACGAGCCTGGTCCAGAGTTTAGTGGTCCTGAGGAGCTCTGAGCAAACTCAGCAAAGACAGAGCTCTCAGGAGAAAGTGCTACAAGGGGGTCTGGGGACGGGGCAGTTCTCATTCTCCGGGTTGGGCAGGAATACAACTCCGTATTTACGGCGGGGTAGACTCGAATGATGAGTCTGATGCTTGGTCTCTTCCAGATCCCAATATTCCACCCGTAAGCGTCGGGTCCATGGCAAGCGTGAAGAGCTGCCAGTGACGAATGAACAAATGCAGGAGTGTAATCCCTTGTGCCCATCTATGCTCTATTCCTTTTCCATATGCCGCATAAGTATGCATTACCCCTGAACAGTCGAGGTCCATGGAGGTAGTCGTGTTTGTAAGAAACTTGAATGAGAATGTTATTTGGGACGTGACCTGCGCCATTATCAGGCAAAGCCTGACTGCTTTTCCTGCGAAAACACCCCTGTTAGAGACTTCGTCGATTGCACACGACGATCAACCTCAACCAAGGTACGTACCTGCTCCTTCTTTTGTCTCTTCCTCCGCAAGATGATGATTGCGACCACCCCTAGAACCGACAGTCCAGCTTTGAGAGCAAGTCAGCAAACGCTCCTTTTCTGTGGCCCACTGGGGAGCTTCACGGCGCGAAAAAAAAAAGAAAAAAAAACAAAGGAAAAAAAGAAAAAGAAAAGAAGAAGAAGAAAGAGTAGGAGAAAAAAGAGAAAAAAAAAAAGAGAAAAGGCATACCTGCCGCCCCCGCCCCAGCTATCAACGTAGTCCCACCCCCTCCCAATACCGGCACCGCACCGCTGCTCGCCTGAGCAGAGTTCGTAATGTCCATCACCGCAGACGCAGCCGTGGTAGTCGTCCCGGCGGTGCCTACTTGTAATATCTGCCCGCACGTCTCTGTCAGCACTCGACTCCTGTTATCTCAGCGCAACAGAGAAATGGGTTTGACTCACCGGTGGCGTGGCCGTTACCGTCACAGTAGCTTGACTACCAGCGCCCCCTGACCCGGTCACGAAGACTGTTGTTGTCTGGGCCGGGGCACTGGCTGTCACTGTGACCGTTGCCAGGGTATTTGGTGGCGCCGCCGCTTTCGATGTTGTTGTTGTTGTTGCTTGTGCTGAAGAGGAAGTGGATATGCTTGTTGACCGGACCGTCGTCGTCGTTGCTGTGGGCGTTTCGGGGGGTAATGTGAATGTGGTGGGTGTTTGTGGTGGCGTCTCCAGCCGGATGACACCGCTTTTCCCACTGCCTTTGCGGTCATCGCCATCTTTGTCGTCATCTCGGGCAAGGAGAACGTCGATTGGCGGTGGAGGGGCTTTCCGCTTGCTGCGTGTGAGGCTAGCCATTCTGTGTGATAGAGGTCTCGTCGTTGCTGAGTGTGAGATGGGCAGCGTTGGAGTACGGATGAGTTTCGTTGGCCTTGGGAAAAGGAGGCAATAGTGGCTGCTGCAGAATGATGCTGTCAATTGAAGAGGCTAAGCTTTCTACCTGGCAGATCAAGAATGACAAAAAGAGACCAGGGCAGGCATCAATTTGGAATGCGGAAACCGGAAGCGGTCGTGGGGGACTGGGGGTCGATCTCATACCACCCTCCCTGACATGCATGGATGTGCTTGTGGCGTTCAAGTGCCGGCATGAATGGTGTGTTGTAGCCGCTCGTCAAGCTTCTAGACGTGTCGACAGAAATAGCCTGCGACGACAGGTTGTTGTTTCAGGGGCTGCTACAACTGGGGGGTCCCCGCTTTGGTTTGAGCTGTCGAACGAGCCAGAACCACTTTCAACCACACGTTTGTTTCACACCGTGACATGTCACTACCTGCCACAGTGCGTCAGATTCAATCTGCTACACAATCGGCGACAAAAGGGTGGCGACAAAGTTGAAGGTGGTCCCAGTTGACTCGGTTCCAGTTGCTTATGATCCACCCTTTTGAGGCGCAGACACAGATCTTTGCCTGGTGAGTTTGAAAACATCTCTGATATAGACGCTTGGCCGTTTCCTTATTATAGCGATGATGATCCCTTTGACTTGTCATCAGGTGCATCCAAACACCAAGACTCGACATGGAACAACAGGGCCGTCCCAAGTCTCTATCGCCCGCCGCTGCGGGTGCATCCCGTCGGATGACCACCTGGACCGACCTGGGCAGCATCAGGAACAGCTTGTATGTCGCGGCCGCTGCTGGTGCTCGGTTCATCACGGTTGATCCGCACTACGACCCGGAGGGCTATCACGATGACGAGCAGACCCCGACCCGGCGGTCGAGGGGGAGTCAGTTCTCGCCGGGCGGGTATTATCCCCCCGGCCCGACATCAAGTTGGCCGACACCGAGCTGGCAGAATCAGTATGTGCCACCGACAACACCGCCAGATAGCGGCTTGAGGGGAGAGCAACAGCAGCAAATACCGCCAAATCCGTTCGACGACGTTTATCGAGAGGCAGCACCGGGGGACTACCAGCAAAACCCCTTTGGTGACGAGAATGCGGTGCCCCCGGCACCGGCACCCCCGGCCCCTCAACCGGAGGAGCCGTACCACGTCTTCTCGAAGGGCCGGAAGAGGCTGCTGATCGGCATCATTGGCGTGGCTGGTTTGTTCTCGGGCCTGTCGTCCAACATTTACTTCCCGTCGCTGGACGCTATTGCGAAGGCATGTCGAGCAACTTGCTTTCCAAACCGGACCCTGGGCTAACAGCTGGACAGGATCTCCAAGTTAGCATCGAGACCGTTTCGTTGACCATCACGTCTTACCTGATCATCCAAGGCGTGTCGCCATTGTTTTGGGGTTCGCTGTCGGATACCGTGGGGCGGCGGCCGATATACATTGCGTCCTTCGCCGTCTACATCATCTCCAACATTGCCCTGAGCTTCTCGCCCAACTTCGCCGTGCTGCTCATCTTCAGAGGTCTGCAAGCGGCGGGAAGTGCGTCCACTGTCAGCATCGGTAAGTGATTGACTGCCCTGCGTGGCTTCTTGGTGGCTGTATCTGACATAAGGAAAGGCAATGGCGTGATTCAGGACATCTCCCCTCCAGCCGAGAGGGGTGCTTTCATCAGCTTCTACCAAGCGAGTAAGTGGAAGATGACTTACCAACCCTCTCAATGTTGCTAACCCCGGCAGTCCGCAACTTCAGCATCGCCATCGGCCCCGTCCTCGGCGGCCTCCTAGCCAACGCCTTCGGCTTCCGCTCCATCTTCATCTTCCTCGTCATCCTCTCGTCCCTAGTCGTCATCATGATCATCATCTTCCTCCCCGAAACCCTCCGCAGCATCGCCGGCAACGGCTCCCTGCGCCTAACCGGCATCCACCAACCCCTCATCGCCCGCTTCACCAAAGACCCCCCTTACCTCCAAGACCCCGACGACGCCCCTCCCCAACGCAAAAAAGTAACCCTCATGACCTTCATCGACCCCCTCAAACTCCTCACCGAGCGCGACATCCTCCTCAACCTCCTCTTCGGCGGGGTCGTCTACGCCATCTGGAGCATGGTCACCTCCTCCACGACAGGGCTCTTCAAGTCCCGCTTCAACCTGAGCGAGTCCCTGCTGGGTCTCGCCTTCCTGCCCAACGGGCTGGGAACCATCGTCGGCTCGACCATCGCGGGGAAGCTCATGACGCGCGACTACAAGGCTGCTGAGGACGCCTACAAGATCGCGCATGACCTGCCCGCGTCGCACAAGCTGCCTGCGAAGAACGTGCCGGCCGATTTTCCGATTGAGCAAGCACGGCTGAAGAATTTGCCGTGGATTGCTGGGTTGTTCGCGGTGTCGACGGCTGCGTATGGGTTCTCGCTTGCTGATCCGGCGTTGACGGCCAAGCCGGGGTGGATTGCGGTGCCGCTGCTGCTGCAGTTCCTGATTGCGGGGACGAGTAATGCTGTGTTTGCGCTCAATCAGACGCTTGTGTCGGATTTGTGTCCTGGAAAGGGTGCCAGCAGTACGGCGATTAACAACCTGGTGCGGTGCGGCCTGGGTGCTGTTGGCGTGGCGTTTGTTGAGACCATGATCGCGGACGTGGGGCCCGCGGCGGCGTTTTTGGGATTGGCGCTTATTGTGGTGGCCGTCGCGCCGTCGGCGGTGGTGAATTGGTATTGGGGGCAGGAGTGGAGGACCTTGCGGATGGAGAGGAAGGCGGGGTTGGAGAGGTTGAAGAATGGGGAGAAGGCTTGATCATGGTGGTCAGGTGTTTAAAAGTGTATCTAGAGCATAGAAGTCAAGGGATAGAAGCCTGGTGCATCATTTGAGCGACGGAGTCTGGGGCTGGCCTTCAATTTCATCATATTCCCAAACTGGAGCCTCATCCAGCGCCGTGACACTGTCGAGTTCCGAGATATTGAGTCGGAGACAGACTCGTCGGGAACAGGTGAGGTGCCACCATTGACGGCGGGCAAGTCTGAGTAGAAGGGTGATGCCTTGACAGGCGGTCAACGAAATGACACTCAAGGATGATGGTGATCGAAATAACCTTGGAAGACTCCAAGTTTAGTCAAGACCGGACTTTTGAAAGAGCAGAGAGGGGCAGCTCTCGCGATTTTGGCGTGTTACGTGCAGCGCTGGCTTTCAATGAATTTCCGGGCCCCGCTTCACAATGCGGGGTCAATTACGGATACTCCGTACCGTCAGGTAATTTCAGGGCAACAGCAACACATTCCACGTTGTGTTACCTTCCCTTGCTTCCTAGATCGCACTTCCATTCCATCGGGGCCGCTGCCGTGATCTGTGCTTCGATTCTCATCACAACTTCAACAACGTGGCGATACTTGAGCAAATAGGTGAGTCGGTTTTCTGCAGCCATCGGAGCGATACACCACCACCTCAGCCTGACGTATCTGTACCTGAGCTGATGTTTATAAGGGAAAATCATCCTGCAGTTCTCGCCCCGCAACTCAACCAACGACTCCACCAAATTCAACGTCAACCTCCAATCCTCACACGCACAACCACACATCAAACCGAGCGGCTAGCATCACAAACAACCATGGCGGACCGAAACGAGCCACCCTACACGGCCGAAGAGAAGGCTTGGCTCAAGCATCACTGGGGCGGCGAGTTCAAGTTTCTCGCTGCCTACGGGCTGAGCATCTACGACGAGGAGGACCGCGAGGAGGGCCGGCGGATTGCGAGGGCCATGATGAGGCACGATGGCATGTGAGGCCGGGAAGGGCTTATACTATGGATGGTCCTGGAAAACATTTGGAGCGAGCGGGGAATGAACCCTGGAATGGACGGTCCTCCAATTGTTGGAGAGTTGGTTGGACCTGGACGCCCACTACCGTAACTTAGGTATTCTCTTTGCCAAGCTCGGAGGAACGTGACGGAACCCGTCTTTGATGACGACGGAAATACTAATACCAGACGGGCCTTACAATTTCCCTCTTAGTGCTCACCTCATCTTGTGCAGCGGGTGTTTTGTTTGTGCAAAACTTGAAAGCAAGAATCACTGAATCAGCCTGCCATCCTTCTAGCTTAAAGTGATGATGGCCTGCAGGTGTGGGTCCAGATGGGACATGAATACACAATTTCCAAACGGGAGGCATCACAACAACTGACAACAACCATCGACCATCAACTCTTTTCGTCACCCTCATCAGGATACTGCCTTTTCCCGTCTTACGGATTCATGCAATAAACTTCCACGCAAAACTGAAACTCAAAGTGAGGGGGCAAATACCTACACCTCTTCAAAAGCAATGGCATCTCCCGCTTGGACCTGGCGGTCCGGGGGCCTCTGCGGGGATTGGGTCTTGTGATTACATTCCAACGTCCAGTAAGCAAGCCTCTCAATTTCAAGCAGTGATTCATCAATATTCATACCTTACTCACCACCTAACCATCTCTCTCATACAGCGTCGCGCGGAATAGCGCATGGTACTCCCAGAACACCTACACCTCGTTCCCGTCTTGGCTAACGACTCATATCGGAGGCCAAATGCTCCGAGTTGTCGCCATTGGCGACGTCGAACTCCCGGTCAAGGTGCACCTGAGCCGCACGGGCAAGAAGACACACGGCAAGCTCCGGCTGCGCAACGTCCTCCATGTCCCCGACGCCCCGTGCAACATCGTCGGCGGGCTGTCCACTGGCGACTACGCGGGCCTTCAACTCGGAGCGCCACGGAGGAACGGCATGATCGGAGAGCTCACGGACCGCGACGGCCGGCGGCTTGCCTACCTCCGCAACCGCTGGGACTTGCCCAGCCGCGACTTGCTCATCATCAAGCTGAGCGGGTGTCCCGCCGGGCCAGTCGTCGAGAAGTCATCTCTTAGAGCGGGCACAGACAACGGAATCTACGCATTCTGGCCCGGACCGGAGCGGGGCAGATGGGCTGACGTGCAAGCGGCCAAGAACAATCGGCGGGACGCAAGCACGCAAGGAGGTGGCATTTCGGCGCCTTATTCGGTGCCGCCTTATACGGCTGAAGAAAAGAAATGGCTGAAGCGGCACTATGGCGGCGAGTATAGGTTCCTCGCTTCCCATGGACTGAGCATCTACAAGGATGAGGACCGCGAGGAGGGCAGGGTGATTGCGAGGGCCATGATGGCACCGGACTCGGACTGAAAGAGCGATGACAACTCGTCGACGGAGGATGCATACAGGTTCCAGACCGAATGGATGAGCGGGCGCCCTGACTGGCAGGGTGACCACTGAGCCACTGACGGCGATCGCGGGTGCCTTGCGGTTTCACTCCAGGGGGCTGGGTCGAGGGCCTCGAGCATTGGAATGGGCTGGGGAGACATGGTCAACTTAATGCTTGTGTTGGCTACGGGCAATAGCCTCAACTCCACGTCGATCATTGGAGAATTCATTAGGCCATTGTCAGGACTTTGTTGGCTTGGATGAAGGAAACACCACGATCGTGGGATGAATGATAGACATCAGACTCGGAGGTTAGGGTTGTGCGCTTTCGCAGATTAGATAAGGAGCCCCATCTCGTAACCGTTATGAGCGAAGCGAAGTCATCCGAGTCGTCGTCTCCTTGCTGAACACAACTTGAAGAAGCTCACCCCCAGCTTCCTCTTCAGCATAGGCCCGTTTGCCGTGTCGCACCGGACACTTTGAATTTTTGACCTCACGAAGGCCGTCACTGACAACCTGAACTCAAACCGACGATTCTAGCAACCGAAACTCCGCGCGCACAATCCAGTCAAAAGACATCCATGGCGTCTTCGAGGCAGGCTTCCGGCCTCTGCCCTGACTGGGTATTGTCCATCAACTCCACCGTGCAGTGAGTGATTCCTGCCGGCTGGACACAGCAAGGTGGTGCTGACAAAAGCCCCGCTCAGCGTCGCGCGGGACCGAGGGTGGTACTCCACGTACACGCCATTCCAGACCTATGTGACCACCTTCGTGGCCGGTCAGAGATTGGAGGCCGTTGGCATTGGCGACATGGAACTCCCAGTCCACTTGTATCCGAAGCGCTCAGGGCCCGACGCGCACGGCAAGTTTCGACTGAACAACGTTCTTCATATCCCTACCAACGTGTGCAACATCCTTGCAGGGCCGCGGGTCCCGGGCCGCGAATTCGGGCAAGTTGAGCTCTTCGGAATCGGAGAAAGTGGCGATGACGGAGAGATTCTGGACCGTGATAGTGATCGACGAGTCGCATACCTGGACAACTCCGGCAGCGTTTGGAGAGTCAAGCTGAGCCCACCCCCTATCGGTCCCGTCGTTGGCGAATCACCTATCCAGTCCGGCCGGATGTATCTCATCCACGCATTCTGGCCCGAGTCGGAGCGGACCAGATGGGACGCCGAGAAAGCGGCTAGGAACACACTAGGCCCGAGCCGGGCCGCAAGCATACGAGCTAATGATGACGACTCGGCGCATCTTAACAGAACGGAAAAGAGATGGCTGAGGCGACGCTGGGGTGGCGAGCTCAAGTTCCTAACTGCGCACGGCCTGAGCATTCACAAGGATGAGGACCGTAAAGAGGGCAGGAGGATTGTGAGGGCCATCAGAAAAGAGAACGAATGCACCGGCCCCAAGGAGGCGCCGAAGACCGCGAAAAGGGCTTTGGAGGCGGACTCGGACGATGGGCCCAAGCGCAAACAAGCGCGGCGATAGCTCCTCTCCTCTTCAAGGGTCGCGTGAAGGCAGGGACGGACTCAGGCAGGAAACACATGGCAACACTAGATGGACAGTGGAAAGTATTGAGACACAGCACTGCAGTCAAGACACGAGCTGAACCACTGTCCCTCATCCCACCATGGTCTCAACCGCCAAAAGCCACCGGTCCATCCATCTACAAGTCCGGAACTGGCCGACGGATGCCCGTCGACGCTTCATAAGCCGCCATGAAGCGCAGCAGCAGCTCCTCGTCGTTCTCCCTGGCTACCATGCACAGGCCGAAAGGGCGGCTGTTGTAGCGCAGCTGTCCCAGGGGCACGGTGGCAATGGGATAGCCGGCTGCCGCGGCGTGGATGCAAAGCGAGCTGTCCGCTGGCGCGACAATGACGTTCACGCCCTGGCCGTCGAAGGCCTCGTCGAGGATGCGCCTGGACACGGCTCGCAGGCCTTCTTTCAACTTTGTGATGTGGGCGGTTTCGTCTGTGTTGGCGAGGGCTTTGAGGAGGTCTTCTTGGCCGGTATACGCTTCGAGTCTTCCGGATTAGCATGCATTCAAGGGGACTGGAAGGGAAGAAGGCAGACACCCGTGACGTACGTGGTGGGAGGCACTTGTCCTTGTTCTCCTCATTGAACTTGACAATATCTGCGAGGTTCCGTACTGGGCATTCGTCGAAGGTGGCGAGGAAGCGCGGGATGCAAACGTTCTTGAACTCCCAGACTTTGTATCAAAGCATTCTAGGTCAGCTTCCTCTCACCACCCGGAAGGTAGGTTGCGTGGACGCTCACATGCGATCGGCATGATGGCATCCTTTCCGTCCACCGTCAACTCGGACACATCGGCAAGCTTGACAGGATACTTGACGGTGTTGTGTAGTGTCTTGAGCTTGGTGACGATGTTCTCATACTCGTCTCGCTGTATTAAGTGGCATGGTTGTTTAGTTAACGCCCAGGGAAGTCAGAGGGAGTTGTCGGAGACTCACCATCTGCTCGGCAGTACCTTCATGCGGTCGGCAAATCGCGTCTGCCATCTTCCACTCGTTGGGGTCCAGAAATCCCACCGACAGGCCTTTCCAGCTCCCAAGTGCAGTCCGGCTGAACGACTTACCAAGCAGAATCTCGGTCAGGATCAGAACGTCCTCAGCACACTTCGCCAAGGGGCCGGGACTGTCAAAGGTATCCGTCAGGGTGTAAAGTCCGGAAGTGTCCTGAACCCCAACGGTCGGCTTGAGAGCGTAGAGGCCAGCGCGGCTGGCTGGTGTGATGATGGACCCTATGGTTTCGGTGCCCATGGCCAAGGGGCCGAAACCCGCGGCAACGGCGACGGCGGAGCCTGTCGACGAGCCTCCTGGGTTCTGCCAGCAGTGGGTTGGTTAGCAGGGATCCTTTTCCTTGACAACGACGTGTTCTTTGTCACCCACAGTGTGCCCCAGCAACGTTTCGCCGTCAACAATGGGCCCAGTGTAGGGTGAGATGGTCTGCCCTCCCACTGCGGACCATCCAGGGGTTGTCATGGTCGTCTTCATTCCGGCAAACTCCTTCAACAACGGAGTTCAGCAACTGGTATTGCGACGGGGAAGCTTGTAAACTCACCGTCATGTTGGTCTTGCCCAGGATAATCAACCCCTGATCAAGCAGTCGCTGCGCAATGGCTGAGTTGGCCTTGCTCTTGGAGCCGCCCAAGGCCCACGACCCAGCTGTCGTTTCCATGCCAAATCCTGAGGACGTGATGAAGCTGTCCTTGAGAACGATGGGAATCCCGTGCAGAGGGCCTCGAGTGCGGCCCTGCCTTCGCTCTTCATCTCGTTCGGCGGCGATGGTTAGCAACTGACTTCTTGGAGCGATCGAGATGAAGGCGTGTAGGTTCAATTCGTGGCGTTCAATTTGTGAGAGATAATCGAGGACGATCTGGACGCTGGTGATCTTGCCGGCGTCTAGAAGGCGCTGGAGGTCCGCTGCGTTGATGGTGAGGGGGTCGAACTGCATTTTCGGGGGATTCCTCTCAAAGTCAGGTATGGTGTGTTATTAGCAATACTCAAACATTTGGTTGGAGTTTTGGCTTGTCTTCGGTGGATGTGAGCATACCAGGTAGGGTTAGATTTCTGTGTCAGCGAAGAGGGACAACGGGAGGGGCGGTTGGAGGACTCGGAATCCGAGGTCGCTCATTACACTTCTTGTCCATAATATGTTGTTATCTCAGCACAGGATGCTTGCCCAGGGCATGTTAAGTTACACCAGCCGCAGGGGGAACCAACTGCATTCGGTTCGTTCTTTGAGTGGTCATCAGCCAGGGGATGAGACGGGGATGTTGGAGCCTGGAATGCTGGAAACGACAATTTGCTGCATGTGGGTTGCAAGGAGCCGAGCAGAATAATCACTATTACCTGCCTAAATCAGCCGTGCCTGAGAACGTGGCACTCCCGTCCTGTCTCGACTGCAGCCTAGCAAGCACCCGTCCTCAAGGCGCTCGCTCCTCCTGCGGTTTCATTCTCTATCAACCTTGAAGCTGCTGAAACCTCCCGTTGTGTGACAGGAGCTTATCTTTCATTGTGGTTCTTCGTCACCTGGGACACACTCAGACGGCGAATTACTGCACAACGATGGCACCAGGCGTTCATGTCAGTATGTGTATCCGACCGATGGGACCATGGACAGAGAACTGGCATCAAAACATGGCAATGCAACTTGAAGCGTATCATATCTAACCCAAACGCCTTCGTATCCCAAAACCCCCAAACTCTGAGGACAAGCTGCTTTTAGTGTCAGTCAATGCTATTGTATCCATCCCCATCATCCTTTCGCCCCAGCAATGGTTCCTCTTCCGCAACTGCTGACCACGGCGCAGACCTCTCGTCGTACACCCTCACCCCTTCAACAACATCAAAGTCTGAATCGGCATCCTCGACAGCCGAGTATGCAGTCCACCTCGGCCCAGACCTCGTCCACAACATCCAGTACACCACGCCCAGCAACAGAACACCTGTACCAACAAGCGGAAAGGCGTAGTACGGATAGCCGTCAGCGTTCCAGTCGCTGTTTGGTGGGACAAAGGGCGTGACGACGAGGAAGATGTTGAGGAGCAGGTAGATGACGGCGATTGGGAGGTAGGTGTGCCAGGGAGACGACCAGTTCTCTGATTTGCTGAGGCGCAGGTAGATCAGTCCGCCGGCAACGAACGTGTTGATCCAGGCTCCGGGGTATGTGTATCTGAAAGAGGGTCAGTCAGCAAGCCCAGGGGTGAAAAGGGGTAGGCGGCAACATACAGGTTGACGACAAAATTGTAAGCTGGGCCTGGAGGAGGCACAACGAGGGCGATGACGGTGATGACCCAGTGGAGTAAGAGCTGTCCCAGTCAATTAATGGCCGCTTCTCAACGATGTGTGCTGACACTTACCGAAGCCGCGGGTGTCCCAAAGGGCTTGGTGGATGCCCAGAACTTGCTCCAAGGAAGTACCCCTTCCCTTGCCAGCTCCTGGTTGACGCGCGAGTGCGCAAAGCTCACAGCCAAGACGTTGCCAATGTTGCTCAGGGCGACGAAGGCCGGGAGACTCCGTGCCGCAGCACTCTCGCCAAACATATTCCGGAAAAACAGGCCAGCAACGATGACCTCAGACTTGGCGAGCTGAGCCTTGGGGATGGCGGCAAAGTATGCCACGTTGGCGAGCACATACAGCACCGTAACCCCAACGACGGCAAGCGGCGCGGCAATCTTGAGGGTCCGCTGGGGGTTCTTCAGCTCGCCCAGGACGTAGTTTGCGTTCTCCCAGCCCTTGTAGCTGTACACGACCTGCAGGAGGGCCGTAGCGTAGGCATATGCTCCTCCACCGCCGTAGCCGTCTCCCTTCTCGATCGCCCAGAGGTTGTCGAAGTTACGGGGGTTGGGGACCAGACGGTAGCCGGCCAGGGCAGCGAAGCCGGAGAAGACGATCAGGAGCAGGACGAGGACCTTGAAGATGCCGAGGGCGTTTGTGAGTCTGAGACCCCATCTGGGGAGCGCGGCGTGGAGTCCGACGATAACGGTGATGCACGCCACGGCAATGGCCCGGGGGATCCAGCCATCCGGCATGGGGTGTCCGAGGGCCAGGAGCATATATCGACCGAACGCCAGGGAGTTGCCGGCGGAGAAGCCGAGCAGGACAATTTGGACGGCAAAGACACTCGTAGCCAGGTATCGAGGTCGCCGGAAGATGCGCTCTAGGTAGTTCTTCTCGCCTCCTGACCGGGGGATGGCGAGGCCGAATTCCAGGTAAACGCTGAGGCCAGAGAGGGTCAAAAGACCAGCTGGGCCGTGTCAGCCGATGAATTGCCACTCGATCAAGAGGGCAACATCTCCATGAGACACTCACCAACAGCCCACAGCAGCAGGCTGATACCCACCGAACCCGTGGCGGCAAAGATGCTCGATGGCGTTGAGAAAACTCGGTGCTGTCAGCTGCTGCTCAATCTGTCACGCATCATGGATGGCAACTTGGCGAAGCACTCACTTCCGGTCCCGATCATTTTGTTCAAGATCAGAAACACAGCGCCAGCGACACCAATTTTCCTCGACCCGGAGTGCGCATACAGGACACCATCTTCATCCCCGCTGTCGAGGGCATCATCGTGGGACCCCGCGGGCCTTTTGGAGCCGGCGTCATCCATCGATTCGGCAGTCGGTGCAAGCATGGCCTCGGTCTCGATGAAATGTCCAAAATCCTCCCCGTTCCGGGGCTGGAGTGTGATGCAACATGGTGGCAAGCTCTTGAGGTGTAACTGCCCCAAGTTTTGAGCTCGACTCCAACGCGATTGCCGATTGCGCTTGCGCGATTGCGTGCTCGTGTCGCCATCGCAGAGTCCAGACCCGATCGGCCCCGACCGGCCCCACTCTCCGAAAGACCTTAAGCCGTTGGTTGGCCCGCGCTTTTTCTTCCCTTTTCTTTCTTTCTTTTTTTTTCTTTTTTGCTTTCCTTTTTTCTCCGTTTTCCTTTTTTTCCCTTTGGCTTTATTTTCCCGTCGGGCTTTTGGCGCTGCCGAAATCCAGACCTCGAAACCCGTGACGGCGTGAACATATCACCGACACCACCAACCAAAGTCAGCATTGTAATACTCCGTACCGATGCTCCGCGCTTCACGTTTCTTGAATTCTACTCACATCACCCATGCGAACAACAAAAACGACCGACCTGCCGCCGCCGCCGCTCCTAGCGCAGCCTTATCCCAAGTATTCCAACCATTCCGGCTTGAACGTCCCTGATCCGTCATAGCGCCGGATAACACCCAGAATGACAGGCGCCCATGCAATCGTGCTCAGGCAGATGGCAAACGATCTCGCAGACTCGCCCCCCCTCCAGAACACTCGGAAACAAAAGTACAGCAAGACGAGCAAGAGGGACATAGAACTAAGGTGGACCAAGAAGGTTAGCTTACGCATCCCAGCCTCCCCAGACAAACCGAGGAACACCTGGGCCCCGAAACCTGAAAGCACCCCCAAGAAAATCACACCAGGGAAGATCACATCCGCACGCCAACCCGTGCAAACATTCAGCCAAAGACCGAGCGCTATGGCTATGGCCAAGGGTACTCCACTCAGGAGAATGTGTGCAACCATCCAAAACAGCATTGGAAACACCGCAAGCGGCAGGCACACGATCTCCACGAAGGTAGAGTAGTGGCAATCATCCGACAAGCCGTCATGGAACGGAATCGAGACCATGGCTGAGAACATGAAAGGGTGGTGGCATGGCCGCTCCATCAACTGAGGCTCGAATACGGATGGCGTGGCAAACCCAGCCACATAGCAAAGGTACAGCAGGGACGGAACCACGACCAGATGAATGAGCCAGTCGATCACCGGGCGGTCCATCAGCTGCTCGAGTTGCTTTGCTCTCTCGGCAACCTCCCGAGCCCCAAACTCGTTCAGCTCTCGGAGGTGGAGCAGGTAGAGCAAGGCTTGCACCGCGAGCCAGCCGATGACCATGAACCAAAGCCCGACGACGCTGATGGACCACGGCAGCGAGCTCGCAGCAAGCTTGATCATGACGATCAGAACGGACGCCGAGGCCATCAGGTCGACCCAGCTCTCCTTGCGAGCCATGATGGCCGAGCCGAGCGACAAGCTCAGCTGTTCGGCGGCCTCGGCACGTTGTTGCGTATCGAGAGAACCCGCTTCTCGGACCTCGCTTGCAGTGGGGGATAAGGCTGCCCTGTCGGTCGGTCGGCCTGCATCATCCGGTATCCTGCTGCGAGGGTCGAGCGCGAGTGCTCCTTCTAGAGTCCGGGCCGCTATCATCGCACCGCTGCTGTCTCTGACCATTCCCGACCGGCGGCCGGCCTCGTCTAGACCTTCCAACCACTTGTAATGGCGGTCCCTGTCGCGGAGGAACAGAAGCGCGGCGGCCGTGATGTGGAGCTCGTGCGCGTGCGAAGAGAGGTTGCGCCCGTCCCGTCGCCAGACGCTGGATATGGTGTCCACGAGGCAGACGGCAATGATGACGGCCTCGGCGACGCAGGCGATGGGGTTGAGTCGCCAGAGGAAGAAACAAAAGTGAACCGCCCGATCGTGAAAGTACTCGGGTGGTCGGAAAAGCAGGCTGCCCCATGGCTGCGTGAGGAGGCAGAGGCTCAGGGTCAGGAACAGGCCGACAAGATTCGCCTGGGTGAAGGGACTGGCCTCTGTGTCGGACTCTTCGGTGGTGCTCATGGTGATGCTGTGGGAGTTGCTGACTGTGTTGTCCGCTCGTTTTGTGAGATGTTCAAAGCTTTGTCGAGTTGGCTCAAGCCATCGGGGTTGCAGCGGTCAAGCTTCAGCTCTGCAGTCCGCCTTGCACAGCCCCCTTTCCCAGGATGAGCTAGCCTCAGCCGCCTAGATTGGACGTCATTGAGTGTGCATTGCAGTTAGCATTCAGGCTCCAGGCAACTACAACACCTGCTCTGCTGACACGAAGGTCCCTTCACTCAGCTCGTGATCTAACTAGTTACCAAGGTAAGTATGTCCATCCCATTGCCATGTGTTCCCACTCTGCTCTCGACACCCACTCGGCCCCGAGCATCTTGTCCAAGCCGTTACTCCTCTCAGCCTCCATCTCACCCACCACTATGTCCCCCTTGAATCCCACATGGCGACAATCCTGCCCATGCCTGTAATCTCTGTCGAGATTACCAGGCGAGAGACACCGCTTACACCTCGCCAGCCCATGCCGCTCAAACACCACAACTCCCACAGGCTGATACCCCGGGTGTGGCGGCCGATTTTCCAAATCGCTCTTCTCCGTCAGCCACGAAAACTCCATCTCCACCTCCCACACCGCTGCCACCACCCTCTGACCAGATTCCCCAGGAGGCGGCCCACCATCACCGCCATGATCACCAACATCCCCATCCCCAGTCCAATCAAGCCGATACATGCCCCTCAAGCACGCAAAGACCTCCCTCCAACTGCCCCCCACAAGCCCAATCTCCCTCAACTTCACCCTCCGCACCGTCCGCCTCACCCTCGTCCACAACCTCACCAAATTCCCACACCGCACCGTCGCACACCTCAAGTCCAGCACCTTGAGTCTCGGCATCGCCGCACGCAACGAGAACGCCTCAAACGCAGTGATTAACGAGTCCTGTCTCTTGTTGTAGGTTCCGCTGTCGTCGAACTGGAGGGTGAGATGTGCCAGGTTGGGCGTGAGTTGTAAAAGAGAGGGGAGGAAATCGTCGACGGCAGCGGTGGATGACGGGTCGTCTGTGAGGTCGCGGTCGATGTAGCGGAGCATGAGGGCGAGGGTGGTGAGGGTGGAGATGCTTGTTTTGAGGCCGGAGAGGGTGGTGGGTGGGAGGTGGTGGAGGGGGGTGAGGAGGTGGACTGGGATGTGGTCTAGGCTACGGGTGCGGAGGCGGACTAGGATGTGATCTAGGCTGCGGGTGCGGGTTCTGTGTTGTGAAAGGTTGTGTTAGTTGGAAAAACATAGCTAACGAGCGTCATGGGGATAGGGTAAGAGACGTACTCGTGCCAGATCCGCAGGGACTTGATGGGCTTGCCGGTGGCCCCCAGCGCCTTGAGCAGGAGCTCAAAGTTGTGACCCAGGCCGTTTCTCATGTTGGGCAGCCCCCAAATCTTAACAGCGTCCGGACCGGCTTGGCTGTGATAGTGAAAGCCGGTTTCCCTCTCAAATATGCCCATGCCGGGGCATCGGCGCTCAGGGTAGATGTTGTACCGCTCAGCAACATCCTGGCCCACGACGTCGCCGTCGGTGACTTCGACATGTTCGAGCCTTGGAAGACGACCAAAGACCCTTGCCAAGCTGTCGATTCCGGCACCAGAAGTAGCAAAGCGCCGTTGGTCCTCGCAATGTCTGGCGAAGTGCCTTTGTCGCTCCTTGATATCGGACCCTGTTCCGCCGGTGAGCTCCCAGAAGAAAGGCTCGGATGACTCCTGGCTTATGGCAATGTAATGCGAGCTGATGCGGAGGACTCGCAGACGTCCGGCAACCGAGTCATCGCCCACTATCCTCTCGAGGCGAGGTAGTGTGTTGAAGCTCATGAGCCAGGGGATGCTCTGAACCCTCCTAACGAAGACGTCGGCGGTTGCGTTTTGGATGCGGGAACAAGTCCCGCGGAGGGCCGTCAGGTCGGCGAGGTCTTCAATGTTGCTCGCAATTTCCGCGATAAGCTCGATGGGAAGGGCACTCAGTGCCATGGCGGCGGGTGTGAGAGAAGCGCGGCGAGGGTGGCAGGAGCGCAGTGGGGGTCGAGAAGTGGAAGTGTGTGCGCACTCGACGCCAGGTGAACCAAAAGAACACTCGAAACTGCTGCTGCGCATTTCAGATTTCACTGGTGTTATGAAGCGATGCCAGGAAAGGTAGGAGGGGGACTGCGAGAAAGAACCCTTAATATACATGTAGAAACACAATGCCCGAGAAGGTTCGTCATAGTGCCGTAGGCAACATGAACCAACGTATTCTGACATCTTTCTCTTCTCAGTTGGTACTGGAATATAAAAGCGTCATCCAGCAGCCCGCATAGGCATGCCGCGCACACACGCACCGACCCAGTATAAAATTACGCAGCTGTTATTTCTCATTGTTTATCTCACGCTATCAGATGCAAGCATGACGCTTAGGTTTCCAAAGGACCAGCTCAATGGCCCGATAACGACTGCAATCACATGCACGGACAGCCTGGAGACATCCTGAAAATAAACCCAAGAATGAGTCATTACGTTCGAGCAAAGTAAATTTTGTTAGTAAGGTAATTATAACCTAGCATTCCATTCTAGCAACAAGCCCGTATTGCCAAAACCCAAAGCAGAGGGTAAGGTAATTAGCCACTTCTCACCTTTGACATCTTTTGAAGTGCCACCATTTATTATAGTATGTGGCATGGAAGCATGAGGTATTTGCCGTGTATCTGTATCAACCAGCATGCCATGTAACGTACATGATAGGCGAGTGACCCAGACAAGCGAGTGACCCACTTCCTACACAACGCGACACCTCTGCACTCAAC